>JARDUL010002483.1:0-13546 GCA_030265205.1 Dirona pellucida | reverse complement strand
AAAATAACGAAATGAAACAGTTTTTTGGCTCTCCTGAAAAGTTGCGATTTTATGATACGCCCCTGTTCCATCACGCCCGCGATGTGTCCTTAGCCCTGGTCACGATGATCATGTGACCGTGGGATGATTCCAATTAAATATGGATGCGAGATGGCTCTGGCATACTTGTATGGGGATACAGACTATAATACTTACTTACTTAGGCCCTTTGTCCTCCAAGGAACATAGACCATCAGCGATGCTTCTCCATCAAACTCGACACTGGACTGTCTTTCGTGCTTCTGTCTAACTCATTCCACGGCTTCAAAGTTGTATCTCTGTGTTTCGTCTGCAACTACTTCTTGAGACTCTAAGACCATCTTTATCTTTTTATATCCAGATTCATTATTGAACGCCTGTATCTACAGACATTGCCATCACTTTGGCACACATATTTCTGTTAGGCTTTTATATTATTATCAGCCAAATTAAATATCATTTTATCGCTGACGATGACTGTGGACCTTTGCACTACCTGCATGTGATAATATCACTCTCTCACACATACACACAAACACTCACACGCATATCTTCCCACCTCCTTTCCCACTCCATAAATTAATACAAACCTTTGTCCACAGGTTGAGCAAGACCATTGTGTGTCATTGTATCAAGATGTTGATGTGAGTGTGAGTCATGGACGACTTCCTGTACGACCTACTTTTTCTGGTGGAAGAAGACACGCACCAGGAGGAGGACTTGGTTCCAGAACCTCCGACTCCCACTGCAGTAGATCAAATTATGTCATCGTCCACATATCTACAATCTAAAGAGTTCTTAGAAGACATATTGGAATGGAATTCTCTTTATTATTATCTGGCGACGGCCGCTGTTGGGATCTTGGGGTGAGACATGAAATATGTAAATCTATTTTCCACTATCAACTCTTCGACGTCACCACCATTCTTTACCCTTTTTTCTTCGCTTTGTTTATATTTCTCCCAATGACACCACCATATCTTGTTTTTATTTGTAGATGATTCATAATGAGAGATATCCATTTCCACACTTCAGATCAGCATTTTTATTCCATAAAAAATATAATTAGGGCCCCTACACTGCTATTGTTTAAGTTTTTGTTTTGCTCTCTTACGCTTATCTAAATGCTTTTTTACATCAAGCTCAGCCCTAAAGAGACCACATGCACAAAATTCCTGAATGCAACCACACATCAGTGGCACTGGAGGAAGATTAACATTTTACCACCTATGTAATACAGTACTACTGTGAAAACTGCAGTGTAAACTGTAAGTTTTAAACTTGAATTTAGATACATTGATTTTGTGAAAGCTCAGTCATCAAGCAATTGGCTCCCAATGTTATCTTACAAACTGCTGGATGCATATGTGAAAAGTAAAGATAAAGATATAGATGAGTTTATAGTCACGTATCCCTGTACAAATACAGACACACATACGTTACATCATTCCACCCAGCAGTCATGTCATGAAATATTCTTCTCAACTCTCATCAGAACCATACAGTAGCACAGCGTGTTAGGCTAACAATATATTTCTCTGCCTCTAGCTAGGTAATCATTCACGCTCGAGTCCAGTCATGAAAAAATATATGTGAAGAGTCTTTCCCAAGGACTCAACATCGGTAGTTTCAACCAGGATCCGAACCCAAGATCTCGCCATCTTGAGTCTGGAACCCTAAACACTCAGCCACAGATGCCACAAGAGTAGGATTCTTGAATGTGCCCATTTTTTCATGCACACAATGAATGGTACTGAAACAGTCTACATAATACTGCAGAGGTGATCACTGACAGAACCACCACATGAATGAAATGAAAAATGTTTGTTTCTTTTTTCCCCCTTTTTTTCCTTCTGATAAGTAAACCTGTTTTGGATTTTAACTGATCCTTAATCATTTCAGAATCGTACTTGTTAACCTCAAGTGGAAACACAAAGTTAGCCTGGTAAGTTTGTCATCCTTATTTTCTGTTGAATTTGAATTTAATTCTTATTGATATATTATGTAAAAAAAATGGGGGGAAGGGGGATTGGGAAGGGGGCGTGTCCGAAAGATCAGATAATGCTGTAATAATGTGTGAATGTGGCCGGGGGGGGGGGGGAGGGGGATGGGTCAAGAATGAAAATGGAGAAGGGGAGGGGTACTGAGTGGCATACTTCGTTTATTGATAATATATTCATAGCACAATTTCATTCCTATCCATTTCCCGCTCACAAAATATGGCTTGGCCTTCCAATTCAAAATCTCCGCCCTTTATTTATGTTTCAAACCTCAACACTTGATACATTTCCAATGATTTTGATAAAAATTCTTATAAATTATAAAATCCTACAACTTCCATCACTACTACTAATACTAGTATTATTGTTACCATTTCTTCTAATGTTAACTTTAATACAGCATTATTATTAGTATTTGTAGTGTATTGTAGTGTTGTGTGTATAGTACAGCATCTTTGTGATTGAATTCCATTATTATTAGTATTTGTAGTGTATTGTAGTGTTGTGTGTATAGTAAGTACAGCATTATTATTAGTATTTGTAGTGTATTGTAGTGTTGTGTGTATAGTAGTACAGCATCTTTGTGATTGAATTCTATGTTATCTGTCTCAGTAAAAAAAGAAAAAAAAGAAAGAAGAATAAAGTCCTTATAAAATCAAATTATCATCTCAAATCATTGTTGATTGAAACCAGTTATAAATTGAAATGAATATCACAAATAACTGTTAACATAAGTGCACTACAGTCAACTCCAGTTGAACCAAATCCCAACAGTTGAGTCCTATAGATATATTGCGCAGCTCATTTTATTTATAATTAATCATCCTTTTGCCATCCATCCACTTGCAACTATTTTGGTCTCAATCCAATACTCTATTCAGATGTTCAGAGCCTTGAATTGTGCTCAAAATTCGAAAAGATTTTCCCCCAAGCATCCAAATCTACACTCATGCACCTTAACAAATAAAATGAGAACAGAAATGGAGGACGAATTCGTTTCAAAGGTGCATAGTAGTCATGACGACGACGACGATAATTATTCCACTTTTGAAAAGAATTGTTTTCACTCCTCAGAAATTGCCATGGCCAAACAAGAAAATTCAAAAAGGTGTGTATGAACAGCAACCCATAGAATACAAACTTGCTCCATTTCGTCAAGTTGGGACGAAGCAAAGTTTGACTAGAAATTAAAGGAAAAGAGTTAATACATTGACAACAAAAGTTTAAGTTTTGCCCTTTTTTTTGATGCCTTTTTAGTAACATTCCCAGTCCAGTTTCTATAGCAGTTGGATCAACACCTGAAGCTACAATATCATGTTGTCTGGTCTGGATATGCGTCATGAGTAATATTGAACATTGTATCGCTTCTTGACCCAACAAGGTATATTGGCACAGTGGGCTGATCCCCTGCTTGCCTAAAACAATTTTGATCCACAAATCTTCCAACTCTGAATCGAGCCATGTGTACTGGCTGTGCACAGACTTGCACTTTTCTGGGTAAATTTTATCTGAGTTTGCACATCGATGCCTTCTGCCTTGTACAATGTCCTCAGCCAGACTCAGAGCTGGTCCCTTCATTGTTTAAGAAGGGTATTTTAGAAGGTGTCATGATGATGATTTGATGATGATGATTATGGTGGTGATGATGATGATGATGATTTTGATGATGATGATGATTTGATGATGATTATGGTGATGATGATGATGATAATGATGATGATTATGATGATGATGATGATGATGGTGGTGGTGGTGGTGATGATGATGATGATGATGACAGTGATGATGATGATGACGATGATGATGGTGATGATGATGATGACGGTGATGATGGTGATGATGACGATGATGATGGTGATGGTGATGACGATGATGATGATGATGATGATGATGACGATGATGATGATGGTGATGATGATGACGATGATGGTGATGATGATGACGATGATGGTGATGATGAGGATGATGATGATGGTGATGATGATGATGATGACGATGATGATGATGGTGATGATGATGATGGTGATGATGATGACGATGATGATGGTGATGATGACGATGATGATGATGATATGATGACGATGATGATGATGATGATGATATGATGATGACGATGACGATGATGATATGATGATGATGATGACGATGATGATGATGATGATGATGATGACGATGATATAAAGATGATTATTATAATTACCGTACTCCACCAACAACATTTTGTTCACTCTTCAAAAATTACCACAGGCAAAGAGGACAGTTCCGAAAGGTATGTGCAAATGACAACGCTTATAAGTAGTTGGCCACAGAATATAAAATTGTCCCAATCGGTCTATTGGAATATACATAATTGTGTAACTCATCAGAATCTGTGTTTTATATTTCTCCCTCATTATTCTCTTCTTTCCACGTCTTTTCCAAATATATGCGCCGTCTCCACAAATTTCATTAAAGGGTGGGATTGTTGGTCTTGGCGTACTTCATCCTTTCAGAGACAGATGTTAGATTTGGAGGATCCCCTCAGTTGTGAGCAGCATAGTCCTTATCCAAAAATTGTATTTGCTCCTAACAGGCCAGTTGTGGCGTACAAGTGTTGAGTGTTCCGTTGCTTTCCCAGGGCAAATGTGTTACTGTAAAGTGCTTAGAACATGGTGATGACCGTAGATAAGCACTATATAAATGTCATTTATTTATTGTATATTATTGCCATTGTCGTCATAAATATATTTTTGCTAACATCATCATCATCACCATCATCATCATCACCATCATCATCATCATCATCATTAACAACAACAACAACAACAATATCATCATCATCATTATCATCATCATCATCCTCAACATCATTATCATCATAATCCTCAACAACACAATGTTTTAATAACCACAGCATTTGTCCTCATTATTTTTTGACAGAGCCAACTCCAGCAACCCGAGCATCTCAATCTTCGACTCTTTATTCAAAATGTTTCTCAGAAAAGAAATCTGTAACAAAACAACAAAAGAGAGACCAAACCTAAACAACAAAAACTGGAAAATACCTGCATTTTCTGGGAACTTCGGCACTGTTTCTGAAATTAAAGAAAGGGGTCTTATCCCAAATGGATGCTCAAAGAATAATGAATCTAAGACAGAATCTCTAACTCTATATTCAACGCTGGATACAACGATGTATGGTGACAAGACTGCTGAAAACTACAATGATCGAAAAAAACAAGTTGAGTTTTCTGTCGAGGGCCAAGATATATCCAGCGTTATCAAAATTGGCAACGTGGATTACTTGATTTCACAGAATGAAGAAAGACGGAAAATCCAACAAGGATCAAAGAGTGAGTCAAGGCATGATATTTGCATAGATAGGTTTGGTGACGTTCTTTGCTTGGAAGCAGAACAAGAAGAAAAATCTAGGTCACCGGTGACAAAGGCTAATCAAATCAAGAAAAATAGGTTTTTACAAAGGTTAGGGGGTGCATCTATGAAAGGAAGAACTAAATCAAAGAGGTCAAAACTTTCTCAGTTGGGATTAAATGTTCTCCAAACAGGACCAGATCCAGAAAAATCCAAAGTTATAGACAGAATTATATCTTACAGGCAGAATAAAAGACAGGAAAGCATGAAACAAATGGATATCTCTTTACATTATCCGAATAACTCGAGATTTGCAGGCCAAAAAACTGGCAGTGACATTCAGTATGTGGACTTGGGGGCCAAGTGTAAAAAGTATGGAGTAAACGCTGAGAATTATCTCTTATCTTCAGACCAGTCTCCCCCACGTCCGAGGCAGAGAAGGGAGCCATTAAGAACATCAATAGCTACCAAGCCAAAGAATTACTTAGGGCTGTGTCAAAGTCCAAATAAACACTTAGCTGATGCGGCATCACCAAAAAAATTGTCTTACCTAAGTGGGTCAATGTTCGATGGTTCCTCATTAAAATCTGCCTCAGATCCAAATGTTGCTATTGCACAAAAGAGTAAATCCAGAGTACGTGATAATTTCAGCACTGAATTTTCATCTCCTTCAACAAAAGGCATTTGGAGTTTAATCTCATCCGGAAGTTGCATGTGTGTAAACAAGGAAGATGATCACAGACGTGGTTTGGTCGTTGGCAAGTTTTCTTGTAACCCGACATCAGACAAACGACAAAAGTCGTTTAGCTTTACTAATATCGTGGAATGTCATTCTTCTGAATCAAACGTTTCATTCAAATCTGTATTAATGGATAATGAAATGGAGGCACAACTTGGTGATAATCAGGTCTGCGAGACAGATGTCCTTAACAAGAGAACACTCAATCACGACTTGGGAGATGATCCTCAATGCTCTACGTTCACAAAACAAAAGACAAATGCAGTAAAGATGGCGGGGACAGTTCTAGGCCTTGAAATTCCTCCAAGCAAGGATGAAAAAAGAAACCCATGCGAGAGGACAAAGACATTTCAAAACAAAGCTACTCCAATTTGTTCTGGCACACAAGGAATGGAAATAGCATTTGAGACAAATAAAAACGGCTGTGATGAAAATATAGATAAACAAACTGCTAAATGCAATGATATTTATAACCCCAAATATTTTTCATCAGCAAAACAAAGAATTGAAATGAAAAAGGAAGTTGAGGCATGTTCTTTGGTAAACAATGGAACACAATTACCTGCTACAAGGGCTGGGAAACTTGAAACCAAATTGAAACCCACTCCTTTTGACTCAAACGAATCCCCCCAAAAATACAAGACATCTACAAAGCACCTCCTTCGTCCCCAAGAGGAGACAGATGACACAACTCAAATGCGATATGACAATCGCAATCATGCTTTTGAAAAAAAAGAACCAAACAGCATAAAGCCTGTGCATAAGAAGTCAGCAACTGATGGATTAGTGATTTATCCGTTAAACAACAAAAGAATAATATTGGACAAAAAACACAAAAAATTGGTCTTGACACCAAAACAGGAACACGTTACTTCTGTTTCTATTCCTCTTAAACGCACTGAACGAAAAAGGCCCGTCCCTCTATCTGGAAACCAGGAAAAACAAAATCCAAAATTTCCGACCAAAAAATCTGAGGAATTGATCCACTTATTTGATAAGTCGAAACAAAGGTTTTTAAAAGACACAGCTCCCAAAAGGAAATCCTTGCTTCCTCAAAAAAGAAATGTATCCTTAGTAGATGCGACACCAGAGTTGACGAGGAAAAAGCAATTGAACACAGAGAAGACAGAGGGCAAGATAATTTCAAAAAGATACAAAGGCAATGATAAAGCCAGTCGTATTCAATTGTTATCCCATTCTAGCCCGGCGGCGCCAGTTAAGACAATCAAGCCAGATGTTCCTGTGGAAATGAATCCCCCCCAAATTGAAACCGCTGGAACCTTGGGAAATTTAGATAGCATTCAATTCCCAGAATCAGGTCAGCCTGGAACGTATGTTTTGTTGATGGTTGGGTCTCAAGCCTCTCATGGTTCGGGACTTAACGCATGCATGGGAGATTTTTATAAAGATGTTCCGAGACACACCTTGAGTGCTAATGTCAATTCATTGGTAGTTGAAGAAAATGAAAGTCAAAAGATAAATGGTGAGGTGCGAGATGAAGGACGACTAGTAAATACTAAGACAACAACTTTCAATGAAGGTGATGTGATGAGATGCTCTAATGGTTCAATTCAAATCACGCATCAAAATCCTTGTAACGAACTAAAATCAAGTACCAATTCATTTAAACAAAAGAGCTTAGCCATTCAATACAATAAAAAACAACCTGAACCAAATCCACAGAGGCGAAGCATTTCAAAATTGTCGCCTGTAGCCAGGAGCAAAATACCAAGGTATGTGAGGAGTCAACAACAAGCCGTTAAAAATTCTTCAAAGACACAAAAAACTCATGACAGGTATCCCGTTCAAGAGAATAAAAAGGACAACGTTAAGAGTCTAAAAATAGATGAAATCCAGTCACTAAACTTTGAGAACAGAGACCCGATGACACCCTTTAATTTTCAGTCGGGTACCAGAGAATTAAATGATAATAACAGTGAAAAAAATATGGCTAGTAGGATCACAACTCTGGGTGATCAAAGAAGTTTTCTGTTTAATTCGATTTCCGACCAACAGTTTGAGAATTCATATTTGAATAATTACAAGGAGAGCAACGGCAAAACACCAGAGTGGTCAAACCGTCACCAAGACAAACACTGCTTTCAGAAATGTCCACAAGATAACGTGAGGACTGCTTTTAGTCACAGCACCATGTCACACTGTGCTTCCATGGGACAAATTAATGATCCTCAAAATAAAAGCATACCAAATAAGATGCAGAGCAAACGTTCTCGTTTGACTAAGGGTAACACGATGGATGACACAAGGGCCAGGGAGAACACGTTTTTTAGGGCAAATCATGAAACTGACCCTGAGAGTGAGATGTCCTTTGATCTTAGTCAACAAATGCCGACGGCTCATCGTAGGGCGTCGTTATGCACATTCAAGGATCATAAAAAAGGAAGTCTATCTGAAAACAAAGCAAACGTTTCCAATATACAACTCACCCCCTTAGGTTCAACAATGAAAGTATTATCAGAGGTCACAAGTTCACCGATTCAAGGCCACGTTCGAACAAACATGTCACCGTATCAAAGAAAGGGAACAGAAGGGATTAGAGGGTATGCTAACATACATGAAAAACCACAGGCTTCAGATTTAAAGAACAACGTGAGCAGACTGAGAAAGGAAACCATTTCATTCCTAGGGAGGAAGACGAGAACTGAAGTGGTGAAGTCAAACAGATTACAGCTGACTTATAAAGCTAACGACATCCCACAAACAGAAAGGCCGTCAAGACCAGCCGCGACAAAACAAGCACCTATTAAGACTTCAGAATCAAAATCATTTAGAAAAAATCTCAAGTCGATGGTGATCAGTCATAAATGTAAGTTGGCCAAAGCGCTCGTTAAACATCCAAAGAGTCATGGCTCTCATGAAACATCATTAACAAATAGATTGAAATCTGAGTCGGACAGAACAGAGATAAATTTGACGAGGGATTTCAAATCGGCTGATGTCACTTCATTAAAATTTTCCGCACACCAAAAAGTCACTTCTGAGACGTGCGAAGAGAAAAAGGTGATGGACAGTGACTGTTCTCCCAGTATCTTGAAGAGTCCCAAGAGACATAGCAAAACAACGGGCAATTCTTATCCAGGAGAGAACACAGCCAAACGTTTGCAAGCAAGAAAACTGGCCCTCAAAACCAAGGCCAATCCACAAGAAGGTCTGAATAAAAATGTGATGAGTTTAACGGCAGAGAGTAAAAAGGGGAAGATCTTAAGGAGGCATTCTACACTTAAAGTTGCTGAAAGCAACAAAAGTCAATTCTCTTATACAGGGATAAATATCGCAAAAAATAAAATGATGTTTGATCAGCAATGTAACACGGACGAAGACGTTGGAAGCATCACGTCTACATGCAATATGGAATGTACCACTAAGGGAGACTTCCATAGAATCCGAGATAATATTTCACTTAGAGATTGTCACAATAGCCTGGACAATATTATTTTGGAAAACTACCGTGATCAAGACATTTATGTCAAAGCACAGCAGCCTGAGGCTGAAAAAGGGGATCTAAAGAGTTCCCGAAAGCCACTGAAAATCATAAAGTCGAATGGTGTAAGTTCAATTTTGAGTAATCTCGCCTGCATTGAAGATCTTAAACCGGAGGAAGTCAAGAAACTTTCCTTGCCACAGCAGTTACCTGACTTGATCGTGACGTCATCAGGGGAATCTACTCGTGGCTTGAATCTTGGGCCTGGACAAACCGGGAGTAGCGAAGAGGGGGTCAAAAGTCATGATGGTGAAAACAATGTGACGGGTAATTCTTTATACAAACATGCAATCTATAACCTCAAGCACTGTAGTGAAGATTCCGGTTCCGGAAGCCCTTGGAGAATGCCTGTTGGTCAGGAGTATCTGACTGAATTCAAAGCTAGGAAATTGAACATTCAGAATGGTCTGTTGTTTTACACGCAGTCAAAAAAAGAAAATAAGAAAATTGGTTCCTATTCTGATGAGAAAACAGCTGTGGCAGATGCTTACAAGAATCGTAAAACAGGAGAAAGTTCTTCCAAAGGAAATTTTACAAAAATGACCTGTTTGCAAGGGAAAGCACAAATAAGACATCTGAATGGAAATTCAAGGTTAAGTCAAGGTCATATTAAAGATGATGACGTGAAAGGTGAAACTGACTTGCCAGACTTGACACAATCTAAAGCCAAAGAGTTACGGTCGTATTGTAATAATGCAATTCCTACTACAAGGCCACTTGTTTTTGATTCTGGTTCTCTTATAAAACCAAACCACAAAGATGATAAAGCTATCCACGCGTCGATGTCCTCTGGCCACTCTGGATTCCATGCTACAGCCGCCGGCTCTCTTAAATGCCACCACAAAAAGGAGAGGCCAGACCACACCCAGTATTTGGCCCCATTTGCAACCCCAAATTTCCAGGCTGTGTTCTCAAATAGAAAAGAATTACAGAAATGGACAAAAGCCAATATTCCTTCGAAACATACCTCACTTTGCCCCTCAAATAATTTAGAACATGACAGTGCAGGGGCGGATTTTCCGACCAGAGGATGTGTTCAAGAAAAATTCAGTACAAATGTCCTTGGCAGAGAAATCAATATAAGAAATCCTTTGAAACATGAAATACATAGAGGATCTTTGACAATGAATACTAAACAAGAAAGGCCCAAACACAAAGAACATTTCATGACAGAAGTAGATGATAGCGTTACAAAAGTCCACAAATCAAAGACAAATTATAACAACGCTGGAGACAGACATGAAAGCAAGACTCTAGTTTTAAGTCACAAGAGAAGCAGTAGAGAAACCAAACTCTCTCAGCAGCAAGGCAAATCAATGAAGGACAAAACTAACAGGTTAGATATGACAGATTTACTATGTAATGAACAAACCAGCGCCATCTCCAAATCC
The DNA here is from genome assembly GCA_030265205.1 of Dirona pellucida. NCBI lineage: Eukaryota > Metazoa > Mollusca > Gastropoda > Nudibranchia > Dironidae > Dirona > Dirona pellucida. The sequence continues at coordinate 2,545 of JARDUL010002483.1, read as the reverse complement.
TTGGAGTCACACCAGAGCTGCAGCAGTTACTCGGATATCTTCATAAGTTGGATGACTGATGCTGAAAGGAATGCCAACATTGAATCTAAACCAATGTATAATGCAGTCTTACCCAGCACCAGTCTGTGTAATAATAGAAAGGACGGTACAGTAAATGTGATAGGTGCCACAGAAGACACTTCTCTCCAGATCGGCAAAGCGTTATCACTTGAGGAAGTTGACTCCATAGACGATATTTCTTATTTGAACACTCATCAATTCCACATATCACCCAAAAATTTTGGAAACTTTGTTAGTGAGTCCTGCCAAAGATCTTCATCACATGAAAAAGATGATAACATTTTCTTAAAAATGGCACGGGTAAGACAACCTCGAAATAAAAAAGGTTTAGCAGAGAGGCAAAACAGACATACAGGTGAACAAGGGATGTCAGACAATCAAATCGTCAACTATAAGAAATGTCCGAAATCCGTACTTTCTCCATCACGGCAATTCATTTACGTGGAATCAGCTTTATCTTACTGCAAAAAGAAAATATCGTCTGTTCCACACAGTAGTAGCAACCACGAACAGTGCATTCCCCATGCAGATGACAAGGAATATAATCAACATCTCACTGGGATGAATGTGGCTGTGTCTAATAGATTCCTCGGGCCTCGCAGCAAAACATCCGATGAAATGATGAAAAATAACAACAAAATTCCCATTTCACTGACGTCATTGTACACGACTCGTATCGACCCGTTGGCAAATCAGGACACACCTCTTACGGACTGTGGGTCATCAATGGTGACGTACTGCATCAAGACGGGTACAGCCCTCAACCATTCGGGCACCAGGCCAATCGTGGACAATACCAGTGATGATGTGTCCAGTGGTGAATTATGTAATTATCAAGGTGAATTTGAAGGCGGCGTGGTGGAGTCCAATTTGAGTATCGCTGCGGGTGAAATGTCCCACCATTCGACAGTCCAACACGAGTCAAAAAGTTTTCTTCTAGACTGGTATAGGCCAGGTTCTCAGGCAACCATATCAACTTTTGGAACCACATCGGATACATCCAGTGTGAGAGAAGATGATAACGAAGATTTATCTGGATTAGACGTGTACACAGACAGTGATGACAACGTCCCTAGTGCATCTAGTCAAGTATCTGACAATAACTCGACCAATCACAGTGAAACAAATCTGTACGGACCAGAGGAAGGGAGATACCGTTCTGGTTGTTTGGAATCTCAGTATTCCTGTGGTGATAGTAGTACCAGTACTTCTTCCTTACAACAAAATGGACATTCATGCAATGAGCCAGTTTTCCTATCAACTTCAACGTGGTGCCATCCACAAAGAAAGCTAAACCGTACTCTGAGTAATATACACCCTTTGTCTACAACTGAGAGTAAAAATTCTGATGGAAAATATTATGATTACTGTCGTTGTCATATTATTACCACTTCTGGAAATTCCGACAGTGACGACACAAATAGTGGAGACAGCGACGTGACTGATGAAAAGATTTCAAGAAACGCAGATGTCCTATCTGGCAAAGGGGAAACAGGTGATATTGGTGGCAGTGAATTGAACTCTGACAATGCTTCCACTGTTTGTCACCCATCAGGTTCACATAGCAATATCCAATGCAAGCAAATGGCATTGGCACCAACAAAATATAAAATGTCACCATTCAATCAAAATCACAGAGTTAATTCAGAGCCAAAAGAACCGAGTCTTAAAGTTGTGAAACAGAGACCCAACAGCTACAGATCTGATTGGACCATTTCAGGAGACGAGCAAGAAGATCATTTAAAATTAAAGGCAGGCCTACTGGTACCTATTGGTTTGAAGACAAACCGAGATGAGGTGGTGAACCCACAATCTAGCGAACCACCTTCGATTCTTGGTGACAGTGACAAAATTGTGATGGTTGAAAATCCATTCTGCACTTGTCCTAAGCCTTGCTACAGTGATGGCCTCACCCAAAGTAGACCTACGTCAGTTTGTTCAGAGCATGTGCATATTAAGCCACCAGTTGGAGGTATGGGGAAAAGAAAATCGTCAATGGATTGGGGAATCAGTCACCCAAGGATCAAAAGATCTTTGAGCAGATTCAAGTATCGAGTCACAACACGTACACGAGATAGATGTAAAAATAAAGTCCCCCCGACAACCGACGATAAGTCTCTGCACCGAGATGACCTCCATGATTTATTCAGTACGGGAGACAATCATCGTGTCTGGCCTTTAGTTAGGTACCATTGACCCATCTATGACTCAACTTTTTAACGTCCAGATTACTGACGCTGACACTACTAAACCATGAATTAATATTGAACGGATATCCAAACGACATCTAAAATGCAGCTCGGGACCAAATATGTTTTCATATAATGTATATGTTTGCCCAGGTGGTACCTCCCAGTTGTCCTGTAACTGAAGAGTAACCACTGGGGTAACAGCAACATGTTTATCGCTAAAATGTATGGACCTCATGGTACATTGTTGTCCAATTTACTGGTAAAGGTATTTGGGCGCAGTGGGCTCATCACCT
>JARDUL010002372.1:0-13548 GCA_030265205.1 Dirona pellucida | reverse complement strand
GTTTGTAGACGCAAAAAGGAAGACATTGGATAGAAACCAGTGGCGAAAGTTTGTTTATGATGCATAAAAGCCTTACACCGAAAGGTACAAAAGGTAAATCGATCAAAAAAGAAAGAAAGATAAATAATAATAATAATAGGCCTAATGTATAATTATTAATAGTCTTAGGCCTTAACTCAGAAGTACTTAGTGAGTTGGTAGTGATAGAGATAGTAGTGATTAATAAAAGTGACTTAAACTTTTTAAGTAGTGTTGTATTGTAAGTTGTAGTTGCAGTAGTAGTGAAGAGTAGTAGTGAAGTAGTAGTGTCTTTTTTTCACCTTGAAATTGAAAGCCAGTACAGCATCACAAGTTCCAATTTTTGTTGAATATGATCGTCTTACTCTTGCGATTTGATTACATAGGCTGCACATCCGAGACAGAGCAAGTAGAGTCCTTGTCGAAGTCATGCTTACGATCCTTTCCTACTTTCACTTTAACAAAAAATAGACAAAAAACACTTTTACTTTTACTTCTATTTTAACTTTAACTTTAACTGAACTGGTGTGACTTATTGAATTTTCGGTCAAGACAAAATGAAAGACCGATATTATTCAAACACTGGACGTATAACCATACAACTGTTCATAAACCAAGGTTACAAGTATTTGTTCAGTATTCTCAGCCAATTGCACAGATCTTACTTCAACATCACAATGTCACGGTAAGTCGGCAAGTAAGAGAAAAGAGTAAAGAGCCGACTATTTTGTCAAGGGAGACAACGAAAAATAACTTCCGGATTAAAGCGAAAGTAATGAGTGATAGAACTGAACTCCAAACCTAAAAGATTTTGACATTCGATCGAAGTCAGCCAATGAAAATTGATTTTATTGTGTTGTTTTGGTTTCTCGTCATCTCTATCCAATGGTTCAGAGTTCAGAACCAAAGCCAAACCTCACCCACCACATGAACTTTGCTTTGTGAGAAACCCCAGATGAAAGGAGAGAATTACGAACATTAATCGAGATAACCACCTGTCAGACTATGTCGGACCAATCAAGAAATTCCTGGATACGTCAAGGTAACAAACAGAGGAAATATCACATTTTTAAAACAAAGGTTTAATTAATTTATTCTATTATTATTCGCTGACGTTGCCAGTTGCGCTTTCCCTTCGGGGGTTGTTTTTTTCCTCCAATAATAAAGTAAAATGACCGGCCGGTTCCTTATTCTTATCATAATTGTATGGTATGTTTCGTTGACAGGTTCCACCTGGCTGACGTTTAGTTTAGTAGAGCATTATTATTATATTCGATTCTCTGTCAACTGTCTATACTATTATTATTATATACTACTACTACTAGTACTAGTACTACTACTACTACTACTACTACTACTACTACTACTACTACTACTACACTACTACTACACTACTACTACTACTACTACTACTACACTACTTAACTACTACTACTACTACTACTACTACTACTACTACTACTACTACTACTACTACTACTACTACACTTCTACTACTACTACTACTACTACTACTACTACTACTACTACTTACAGACTACTACTACTACTAACTACTATTAACTATCTAAATCTAATACTAATTACAATACACCCTCCATGGAAACACCCTCGAACGTGTGACATCTGCAACAATGCAACATACCTCTTCTGGGAGTAACCATCACATCTGGCATGACATGAAGAAATGGAATGCATGCATGCACACATTGCCAATATTTGTAAGAAGGCAAATATGACACTACTTAGCTTCCTGAAAAGAAATTAAAGAGTGAAAAATATAGCTTACATGTGATCGTTAGTCGGACCAACTTTAGAATATAATAAATATATGTACATCATGAGACCCACACCAAAAAAAACAACATACGCCAACACGAAACGAATGGTGCAACAGGCCAGCCAGATATATGTTAAGAACAACTACATTTACTTTTACAACAGCACTAGTACTAGACTAGGACTCCTACTAGGAATTAATACAGAAATCATAAAAGATTTAAACTAAAATTCCTTATAAGTTGCTTGATTTTCGGTCCAAATTGCCCAATTTTGATTGACAGTCTATCAGTCTGATTAAATTAATATAAAAAATATTAATATTGATATAATTTTTAATAAGTCGAAGCATTTTGAAATGGTCTGGTTTGAGTCGCCAGTCGGACTGCATTTTGAATGAAATTGTGCAGAGTGGAGGCGGTGGTGACTGTTGAAAGGTAACAGTGCCAGCTTGTCTGATGTGACGTCTCAGTAATATCAGGACTGACAAGGCAGTGATTTGTGGACATTGCTCACCAATCCCATCCCATCTACTTTAATAGTAGATTTCAAATAGAATTGCTTTTGATTAAACGCTCTTAGTCTTATTTCTAATTATTTTACAATCCCAGCCAAACTGAAACTCAATTCACATTGCTTACAAACGGTCTAGATTTTGTCAGACCAGTATGGCAGTGTATGCAACCCTCACTACCCCCCTCCTCCAATTTCACACAGGATCATGTGTGTATGCATGCTGCATACAAGTGCCATCAATACAATAATCATTCTTTTGTCAGTTATTACATATGTCCAAAACATGCAATGTATTTGTAACTCATCTAACCCTCTTCCCCCCCCACCCGCGACTAACTTGACCTAGCTTTACTGTCAGAACTCTTTCCCCAAGATGACAACCTTTGTCTTTAAAAGGAAGATTTGCGGCGATCGACTTCGGCAGTTTTGACTGTATTGATTTATAAATATATATTACCTTATCTTCTACTTATGTGAGCTGGGTATATTTTCAGTTCATGAACGTGTTGGTATCAAATTAAGCTCTCTTTTTATTTTGGTTTAGGCCATGTAGTCAGAAGGCCTAACCCATGCTTCATTTGAACGAAAGCCCTGTGAGTTAAGAACCATGATCTTGGAGATTATATGTAACTACCGACAAAGAACAACAAGCTTGTCAAGCTGAATTATATATATGATCCTCTCATGAATCAATAATGCTCAATCCAGTAAGGAACACTATAATGTATACAGTACATTAATTGCATGTCATTGGTTGGGTATCATATGCCATATCATATGACACTCTTTCCCAAGCAAGCCTCTTATGTCACAAATTATGCCCGCAAAGTGTCCCTTACTGTAGTACTTGCATTTTAGTAAACCAGGTGTCAAAGAACAATATCTGTCTTAGTTTTGAATAGTGCAAAGCATGGCAATTCAGTTCAGTCAAAATCATGGCTTCATTCATCAAATAATTTAGTTTTTACGGTATTACATAATATACAGACTCATTTCAAAACTTTCAACATCAATATCACATCTATCTTTATCCCAATCATGCTTTTACAAGATATTGTACTCCAATGGTATATATGTATATATATATATGATTTGGTTGACATGCAAAACCAGTGGGTCATAAACTATTTTGTTTGCTTTCAGCTATAACTTATTTCTTTTTTCATCCTACTAAGAGGATGGCAAGCTCTATTTTGGTGTATTTTTTCGGCTCTTGGTGGCTTAACGCTTTTATATTTAGCAGTATATATTATTTTGATTATTTTATGCCATTCTTGGTCTGTCAAAATATGTTGTATTTATTTGCATTTTTTACAAATTTATGCTTTCAAGCTTGATACTCATGCTGACTTTTATATGCTTCCTTTTTCAGAACAAGGAAATCACTTTGAATGCTATTGTTTATAAATCATCATAAAGTGTAGATTTTATAGTTTGCTCAAATGTATGTTTTCCTGCAGATGATCACAGATCAGGTATCTAGACCAGCATGTGATACTGACACCATGAATTGCAAATAAAAAATTGATTTAATCACGTCACTTAAAATTCTTTAAGTCAACACGTTATTATCACTAAATGTAATTTTTGTCCAAAGTTTGCATGAGAATGACATGAACATTTTTCACAAATGAACTGACAATTTTTTAGAATCACTGATCTATTTTGAATTTTACATGGTGGCGTGGTGGAAATAAACTTTCATTGAAAATAAGGAAGTGATGATGATATAAAAATTTAAAAATAATTTTTAATGGACACATTCATATATAAGGGTTAACTCCGGGATGATTTCAATCGTAAAATAGAGTATGTACATTTGTAACTAAACATAATGTTTCAGATCCAATCATGAAAACAATTCAATTGAGATCAGTGGTTACTGCATTTTGTAACATTGAATATGAACAGAGTTGGAGGGAATTGAATGGTGAGCGTTTTAAGCAACAGTATTCTAATGGAACCTAAATATGACCCTGCAATTTGGTTCAGGGCAATGTTTTTAGTATTCTCATCATACAGAAACAACTCCTTTCTTATCTTTAATTTGATAGTTTGAGTCAACAAATTATACCTGTGGACTTTTTTGTTTATTTGTTTATTTTCCATTGTACAATGTTCACATCTGAAAGTAATCCACTTATGAACATTTTTGTTCACCTTTACATGCCCTTTTGTGCACACTGCATGCTGTAATCAAAGGGTACAAGGCCAAACAATTTTGTTTTCTCTTGGACTATGTGTTTTGTTTTGCTTTCTTTGGGGGGTTTTTTCCTTCTTTGTTTCACTTCTTTTATTTTTCTTGTTTGTTTTTTGTTTTTTGGGTTGGTTTTTTTTTTTCTAGTTATTTTTTCTCTCTCTCTCTCTTTTGTTATTTTTTGTCCTCATTTATCCCAATGATACCAGTGATGGATGTCATGTTCATGGCTGGGCTATGTGACCATGACCAGTGTATCATGTTATCTCAAGGACATCTTGTTGAGTTGATATTAGATCGTAACTTCATTTTAAAGAGCACTCTAACAGTGTTAATATTATTTACTGATAAGATGAACTGATACCCTGTTATTTTTAAATTATAGAGTCAATGTACTTTAAAAACCTTGGGACAAATTGTTTAAGCTTTGAAAAGCTTTTGAACTTGAATTCTTGAAGATTATGATTTGGAAAATCTATAATGCAAGACAAGACAATCTTTCTCTTTAAATGAATGGTAACATACAACAGCATTGTGAGTTTCAATGACATAATTTGATGGAGTAATGATTATAGATACTTCATTGTTTTTTATTTTCATTCTATTAACTCCCATCCTGCGCTGAAGTGACGATTGCAATTATGATGTTCTCAATATTGCAACTTGATTTAAGAAATCATAGATATCTTTCTCTTAGTATTGGGTCATTCAAGAAAGTGATATTCAACTGAGCACTCAACTAGTTTTGTTTTCTTGTTTTTTTTTATTGGAAGAATTTAGATTAACTTGATCTATAATTTTCTTTATGATATTATGTTGTGTTGCTTTGCTAAAAGTGAAATGAAATGCATGGAATCTTGTGGATTGTTTCTGATGTTAATAAGAAATTCACTTGGTTATTTGTCATTGTAGTGTGCAACAAACAATGTCGTCTTATGAGAGGAGGCGTTCTGCGCAAAGGCAATTTTGAAACAATAAAAAAATTCATGGATATTAATATTATTTGAAATATTTTGTGCCAAAAAAGGAAGCATGGCTATTTAATTTTTCATCAGGTCACAGTCTTTGCTTAGATTAAAAAACTCATAATTTTTAAACTGAATTTGGGTAAGTAATGGTACTAATAATACTGGCTAAATGTTTGACTTTCATCAAATGAAAGGATCTGCCTCAGACTGCAGATGATAAGAATCTCTTAGAGTAAGAATGCTTTATTGAGTCTCAGGGAAATATTTTATGGGAGTCTCATGGAAATATTAATTCTATATGCGTTAGATATGATTATAAAACTCTGATAGGTGTTGCATGTTTGTTTGTTTTAGAATGAGAAACCCAGCATCACGAGCACAAATTTGTTCATAAAGTGTCATTGAGTATGGTGGATAATGTTTTGCTGCAGAGAGTGTTTTTGTTTGTTTGGCTATTGGAGACTGAGTTTGAAGTTAGAATAATACAAAAGGTGTTCAATTTTATAAAGCCAAAAATAGGATCGTTTGAAAAGAAGCACAGACAAACTGCTCCTTGAACTGGAATGGGGAGTTTGGTCCCGCAATCTAAACATCTAGGAATAACAAAACAAGATCATATTCATTAGTGTGTTGTTGTTTTTTTTTGGTACAAAGTAGTCTAGTTTAGAAAATCTCTTCTTTCATATTAATTCACTCGAAACGAAAAAGTATTTTCGGTTGAATATATTTATGAACATTTTTACTTGTGTTTCATGGATGAATTAATGTTTGAGTGTAATAGAAAAAAGATTATTATAGTATTTCATGTTCAATAATGCTTTATACACTTTGTAATGGTCTTGGATGTATTTTTTTTCACTGCAGATGATTCTAAGCTTATCTCTGGAAAACGGAAGGATGTCTTCGAGGACATACTGGAAGACAGACGGAAAACCAGTGACATTCGTTACTGCTTGAAGAAGTTGGACACCCCAAAATTCAAACATCAGAAGCCTAGGTCAGCAGCCGAGATAAAGAAACATGTGATCAGCAGTGACAGAGTTCAGTACGCCATTGAACAGGTATGGTTGTTTGTGTTATTTGGAACAGAAGTTTAGTTTTTTTATTTTATTTTAGTTATGAAAAATATGTCAGGAAAGACTGACTCAAGATGTGTATAGTTCAATGCATAAACATATGGATGAAGGTTGGTGTCTGACAGACAAGCTAGAGGTCCTCAAACACAACTCAATACTATAATTGTGTGCTCGACATTTTAGTAACAATGATGGTATACTGTGAATCAAAATAGCCTTCATAAGTTTGTAATAAACACTTAATATTTACTCTGCAGAATCAGTGGCTACTTTATTAAGATTTATATTGTCATAATCTCGGGTTTATGTATGCACGTTTTTACTATAGATGAGCTAATGATATCAGCTAACATTTCACCGCATTAAATTTGTTCAAACTCGTGGATTGGTTTAGCTTATGTTTACATAATCTCATCATGCCCATTTAACAGACATGCCTTGAATCCAAACTGCCTCGGAGTGAGGTAGAGGCAGAGGCAGCCCAGATCCTGGATGTGATGGCCCACACCAAGAGAATGGAGGCCATTCGTTTTCTGGCCGTGGCCCTTGTCAAGATACTGAAGGCTCTCTACAGGAGGATTTACGTCAATCCTGAGGGGATACAGAAGGTAATGTGTAATCTCCTGATACCAGTCATTCATTAACAAGTCTCTTAATACAAACAGTTCATGCAGGCATGGAAATGGCTTTGCCTTAACCTTGATATGATGACTTAGTACAAAATAAGTCCAGTTAATGTCAATTTAAAAAAAAGATCATTTCATTTAGTCATCTTTAAAAAGCTGCACCCTATTGAATTGAACATTATGGCTATTAATTATTTTCTCCTTTTTATGCATAGGTTCGTGATATTGCTTCAGAGTACCCAATCCTTCTGATGCCAACACACAGAAGCTACATGGACTTTCTTCTGATGTCCTTCGTCTTCTACCATTATGAAATAACTCTGCCTTCTATTCTTGCCGCCATGGGTAGGTGACAAATTTACATACTTATCATTTTAACGAAAATTGTCACATATCATATTAATCAAATGATAATAATGCATAACATTTGTATGCTGCTTCATTCCTATTATGAACATGTTCTTTTAATTGCTAAACAATTTGACATTAATTATGCTCAGATATCACTATCAAGGTTTTTTGTTTGTTTGTTTTTATCAATTCTTATTTCTATTTATTGCTATTTATTATTATTCTATTGTAGTACAGGCAGTTGTAATGAAACTGCTAACTGCCAGAACGCTAATTTTTGGATCAAAAACTATTTATTCCACTTGCAGATTTCATGGGAATGAAGTTTTTTGGATACCTCTTGAGGAATTGTGGAGCATTTTATATTCGACGAAATTTTGGTGATGACCAATTGTACTGGGCAGTATTCACAGAATATGTTCAGACCCAGCTGCTGAATGGAGATTCGGCCATTGAGTTCTATGTGGAAGGGACGAGAAGTCGCACATCAAAATCTTACTCTCCTAAACTTGGTAAGTGAAATTTATTTTTCAGCAGCTTCAGATGAAACTTTAACAGCCTGCTTTATTGCTTTTCATCAATATATTATTTACAAAGTTGGGAATTTTTTTTTTCATATATTTCTCAAATTCCTTAAAATTGGTTGATTGGGCAAATGCGACTTGATGTATTCAAATACTTAGAGATAAGTTAATTGTATTTTTACAGCTCAGTTAAAGGTAAAGATGGATTTACAGTCTGTATCCGTGAAAAAGTAAAAGCTCATAGACTTTACATTATTTCATTTTTAAAACTTGCTTCAAATTGTTTTACAGCTGTGGAATATTTGAGAAAAGGGATGGCAAAATTTTCATTTTCACTGGCTTTTATAATTTTTTTGTCCCCAAAAATTGCAGATAATTGTGTGGGTTCATAATTTACATATTTATATTTAAAGATTTGAATACTACTTGTCTTTATCCATATTAATGGTGGTATTTATTTTTATTCCTCTAGGAATGTTGTCAGCTGCCCTAGAGCCATATTTCAAGTCCCAAGTCTCCGACATTATGATTGTTCCATGCAGTGTCAGCTACGACAGGATACTGGAGGAAAGCCTTTACGCCTATGAACTCCTTGGGGTGCCCAAACCTAAAGAATCCACATCAGTGAGTTTGTGCTTTCATGGTTGAATTGAGAGTTTTGTAGTGATGAGAATATTCTTGATGTCACACATCCAAAACATAATGTCAAACTTAATATGGAGCTTTTATTTTGGAATAACTCGTTTAACATATATTTATGCCTGTGTTTCTCATTGAAGTTGTTTTTGATTAGTTCTGTCTAATGTATTGCGTTTGGAATATCCAGAATATTGAATATTGAAAAGCACTGACAAGTGGCACATATCTAGCTCAATTGTTTGTATGCTGGATTCTATCTTTCTCAAGGCAAGATTCAAGTCCAAGTGCTGGCTGGACCCTTACTGATACCTTTAATTGGTATTTTTTTTCTCTATTTTAGACTTTGTTTGTTTACATGTCCATTACTGTCATTTTATTCTCATTGTCATTGAAATGCTTTTTTTTTTTTTACAGGGTCTGCTGAAGGCACGTAAAATCCTTGAGGAAGACTTTGGTAATATCCACATCTATTTTGGAGAACCAATCTCAATACGGAAATACTCAGATGGTCTTGTTGACCGTAGTTTGCACAATCTTGCTCCAAGGTAAACAGAAGAAAAAATAAACATCACTTAGAAACAAATTCTAGAACTTCAGTTTCTATACATTGTGAAATGGTTGGTCCATTGTTGCAATGTGCTTATCAACGCACACACAACACCTCCACAATTTTGGCATTATAATACCATCTCACAGGCAGACATTCATGTTTCTTACATTCACTGAAAGTAGTTATTCAAAGATGATTGGGTTTGCTCTATTTGTTCAGATTAAATAGCAAGCCATAAGTAGAAATAAAAGTTATAGATACATGTTCAATTGTATTTTGTAAATTATTATTCCAAAATTTTTGAGATTGCCCAATTATTTCAGATTATATTAGCAAGGACATAAGTAGAAATAGAAGAAGTACATGTTCAATTTTAATTTAACTCTAAAACGTTATTGCTCATCAGATACATAGCCAGCCTGACGGACCAGGAGCAAAATTTGATCAAAAAGCTTGGTCACCACCTGGTGATGTGTCATCAGAAAAACATGGTCGTCTCCCCTTGGTCTCTCATGGCCACCATCTTGATACAGACGCAGGTCGGCATCTCCGTACGGCAACTGGCCCGGGAAGTGGAATGGTTGAAGAAACAAGCAGCAAATGCTGGGGCTTATATTGACTGGCCAGGTGAGTCAGGGAGGTGAAATTTGTTTGTTAATGTATTTTAATTTAAAGCCATAGAATTCACAGCTGGATATGAATGTTAATATTTGACCAAACATTAGCTATCAATAAGTATTGAAATTTGTCTCATGATTTTTGTTGTCGTGTGTATCATTTTTATAGCCTTGGTCAATTCTGATTGCTGGGATGAACAGATTTTAGCATGGTTTTTGACAATGCAATAAGATTCTTTTAAGGCTAGAATGCAATTACAAGGAAAATCACTGTCATTATATAATTTGAGATATTTTCACAATAAAATAAGGTCTGATTTGGCACTATATTTATGAGTCTAGAGAGCCATCTGTGCCTATTTAGGAACGTGAGTTGCATTTAAAGATTAATGGCTATGTGTTAAACCAAAAATTTCAACATGGTATCTAATCAAACATTATGAAGTGTAGATGACATTGTGTATGCTCAGGCAGAATATTTTTATTCTCTGTTTGAGGAAAATTGTCATTATCTTTTAGTTTGTATTTTGAGAACTTGCGATTAATACAGACAATTTACCAGTTAATTTGTTTGGTGTTTCTATAAGTTATATATCATTTTAGAGGGTACAACTTGTTTTTTCATGCTTTGTTTATTTATTCTTGTTCCCAGCCAACGAATCAGCAGAGGCTGTGCTCAGGGAGAATGTCCAACTCCATCAAAACATAGTATACATCACACAAGATGACGTTGTTGAAATGGTCCGAGTGGCCCCTCCATCTCACGCAAAGGCCACAGATGCTCTCATGATTACAGGTGGGTTGGTTTGGAAGGTTATTCATGTGTACGGGTGCATTTCCCATTTTATGGTATTTTTAAAAAAAAGATGGAATAACAATTTCATTGTTTTTCTGACATGGTTTGAGACAAAACCGATATTCATGAATTGCAATTTCTTTTTCTTTTTTTTACACTTGAAAGTATTTATTCTGAATCACTTGTAGCTGCTGAAATCATTTAATTGTAGAGCTATTCGAGAACGGACACGAATAGAGATAAACTAATATGCTAAAATGTTTCTTACTTGCACTAGTTTTGCAATAAGTGTTTTTGAAAGTGTATGAAATAGGATATAATTACATGTACCTGTGTTTACTATTTTTATCAATGTATTTTTTTTAATTGAAAAATAAATAAATCATATTTCTTTTTGTTTGTTATTTCAGCTGGTCAGCACCTGATGCTGACTTTGTACAGAAACCACATTCTTCACGTGTTTGTCAGGCCGGCCATGATTGCCATCTGCATCAACTCATGCAATCAGGAGACCTTGTCTATCGGTAAATCAGAGATTGCCATCTTCTCATGACTTTGTCACATGGTGTTTCTGTTATGTTTCTCATTCTGTTAACCCAACCTGCCATATCATATTATCTCTATGCACTATTTTGACCATAATTGTGTCGCCGCACTTCTTTTCGATCAAACTAATAAATCGATGCCAATAAATCATGAAAATTATGAAGTGTTGCATTCCAAAGCATGATGACGGACTAAAGTTCAAAACATGAGTAGCCCCATGGAACGACCATTGTCTGAGGTTGCTGACGAGTGTATCATGGTTTTACTCGTTAATGAAGCTCTTCAAATATTATTTGATTATAATCTGGTTTTCGTTGCATTTGGATTGTGTGTCACTAATTGTATCATCTAGGGATCTTGACATATTGAGCATGATCACCAGTTTGTCTTTAATTTTAGCTCTGCAAAGTTCCACCACAAGTGTTCAGCCAGGCACAATTCATAAAATGCCTGCATGCAGTGGTGGATATGTTTCCTAGGTCCATTCGTATGCCATGCAGGGTTGAAATCTGGCTAGGCCTAATATTGCTTGTGAAATGAAACATGTTATGCAATTATAAGTAGTACCCGTGATTTTATGATCGTGGGAAGAATACGAAGCAAAGGAAATGAAATTGCTGTTTACTAACCCTGATATATGTCATATTGTGTTGCAGATGATTTGTATGTCAATTATGCCTTCTTGGAACAACTCTTATGCAAAGATTTTGTCTTCATTCCTGGAAACACTAAAGTAGTAAGTATTTCGATGAAACTAACATTTTTTTCATGTATTCTTACTGCTGTTATGAAATTCCAATTCTAAAGAGTGATTATTTCAGATTTGATATTTGTCTAGTACTAGGTTTAATACTTTAGCCTCTTTATATTAATGTTATTGTAATTACTATCATTACTTATATTTGTGTTCCATTCTTTCCACTCTCAATCTTTTCATTAATAAAGATACTATTAGGATGTCACACTGTATGGAAGTCATAGTGTGGATTTTTTTATTCTGAAAATAATTGACTGAATTTGTAAATTGATTTAATTTTTTTTTCTTTTTGAATTTGAGGAAAAATCATTTACTATAACATTATAAAATCATATTGTGATGCTTTGATATGTTGAAGTTGAGCCTATATTGAATTTTTGACCAATGTAATGTATGTAACACAGGGAATGATGACATTCTGCGTGGGTCATTTAATGTATATTATTATTATTATCCCTTGTCTATTTTTTCCCTTGATTTGCAAGCATCTCAATCCAGATTTTGACCTTGTGGGGTTTTGGGGTGTTTTTTGTTTAACATTTTGTAACGATTTTTGATGATTTATATATGAAAATGTTCCCCAGGATTTTGAGATGGCCCTTCTCATCATGACCCATTCATGCGGCGTGGTAATGAAGGACGACCACATCGTCATTGGTAAATCTGTCAACAAACACACCACATTCTACAGCGTCATGTTTGAACCATTCCTCCTCGGGTACTGGGTAAGCTCTTTTGTTTTATTTTTTGTTTCCTGTTTTTGATCTTTGTATAGTTTTTGTTATGAGTTTTAAAAAAATGTGAATCAGGGGTGGTAGGGCGGTTAAGTTGGTTTGTTATTTTTCTATTGTAGAATACATTAAACTCACCATTACTTGTTTTTAGTTAAATGAAGAGAGTTATCTATATCGACTGAAATAATAAATAATTTTTTCCTCATTGTACATTGCTAATTTCTCAACCCATTATTGTCTCCCAAACACAGACTCTGTGCCAGTACATCCTGTCCAACCAGCCCAAAGTGGGAGGGAAGCCCCAGGCTAAAACGCAGAAGAATCTGGTGAAGGAGACACAGATGTACACAGCACGTTTGTTGGAGGACGGCCTTGTCCGGCACCATGAAATGCTCTCCCTTGACTTGATCAATAACGGACTGCAGGCCCTTTATCACATGGGAGCTGTCTGTAAGGAAAGAAGGTATGAATGGCTCTGTTTATTTGATTTATTTTTCCTTGACATATTTTCTATGTCTCATACTCATACTTGAGTTCAAAATAAACTGCATGGAATTTCTCTTATATGTAAAGAAAAGTAGTCTCAAATTGTATAAATTGAGAGAACAAAATTTTAGGTTCTTAAAATATCCTTCTACAAGGTCACACTATAGTTGCGAGATACATCCACTCAGAGATTTGTGTGATGGTTTTTATAAGGCTGATGAATTTTATAAGCGCATAGAGCACAAGATTTGTGGTAATTTTGCTATATGTATATGCTATATTATTATTATCATTATTATTATTATTGTTATTATTATTATTATTATTATTGTTATTATTATTATTATTATTGTTGTTATTATTATTAT
>JARDUL010002260.1:0-22551 GCA_030265205.1 Dirona pellucida | reverse complement strand
ATAATAATAATAATAATAATAATAATAATAATAATAATGATAATGATGATGATGATGATGATGATGATGATGATCATGATGATGATGATGATGATGATGATAATAATCGGTAGACGTGGATTATTGTAATAATAACTTCCTGCCCTTTGTCATATATTTGATGTCTACCTTGTGCGGGTGTTTGTGTAGATTAGGCAAATTTTGCCACCTGCAAAAAGATTGACGAATAAGGCGCAGTTGGAAAGTCCGGTTTGTTTTTTGGGGTGTTTGTTTGTTTGTTTTGGTTGTTTTTGGTTTTTTTGGGGGGTGTTGTTTTTTGTTTGTTTATTGCTTGTTTGTTGGGTTGTTGTTTTTTTTGGTGGGGGGTTTTTATTTTATAGGTTTTTGTTGGGGTTTTTTGTGGTTGGGGGGGGGGGGGTGTTTGTAGATTTTTTTTGTTTTTTGTTTGTATTCTGGTCACGTCGACTTCTGGTTAGGTCGATATTTGCTCATGTCCCTGTGTTACATCGAGTCAACAGGAAATATTTGTACTGTACTCCTGTGGTGAGACAATCTACAATAATGTTAAGGGGTTAGAACATAGCGCCAAGGCAAATTAGACTCTTGGTGACAATATCAGATAGTGATGATAATCTTATCATCATTTGATTTGATTTTTAAAATGTATCGTTATTATTAATTGTATTATTATTATTATTATTATTATTATTTTTATTATTATGATTGTTATTATTATTATTATTATTATTATTATCATTACTATTATTATTATTATTATTATTATTGTTATTATTATGATTATATTTTTACTGTAGCTGTCATTATGTTTGATATGTTGCATGTAGGATTGTAATGGCATTTGTAAAAGGATTGAAAATACTGTATTGTTATTATTATTATTATTATTATTTGTTTGATATTCATATAGTCAATATTTTTACCATGTCGTTTTACTCTACCTCTTCATATTCTTTTTATCATTATACTGTGTTGTTAAGATCAAGACCATGATTATATTAATGATAGGAATTTGTTTCTTAATTGATTGATTACATTATTTCTCCTTCATATTGGTGTTGCAGGAATATGATTTTCATGTATTTATTATTCATACACTTTTTTGTATAATTTGATTTTTATTTTTCTTCGTGTTTGTTGTTTTCGACGACAAATAAAGCTCAGTTCAGTTACAACTATACCTATTGTTTCTTTAATTAATTGATAACGCTTGTTTTCTGAATCGTGTGGGTCTGCTGTAAATACGCTCGAGAATGGGTCGCTATTGAGCATATTATTATTTCTAATCCACGAATTGGGTGAGTTCCTCCTGACGAAGCCAAAGTCTGAATGTTTCACTTTTATCAGTTTCAATTCTTAACCCGGTGCAGTTGGCTCGTTTGAATGTATCTTCCCATTCATCGAGGCTATTCCGGTGAGTGAGCATTGCAAAATGGATACTGGCGCTATACAAGTGCATTATATTATTATTATATTATTATTATTATTCCTCGTCGTCGTATGAGGGGCTTAGCCATGTCACTCAAAGTAACGTCCTCAACCTTTACCGCCACTCGCTATAACCTACCCTATTCGGCACTCCTGGGTCTTTTTTTGTTGTTGACCCAGTGACTTACACATCTCCCATTGCGCGTCACTGGGTCAAAGAGACCCCTGAGTGGCGAATGGGGGTATACAAAATACATCTCTCTTCGCGCGTCACTGGGTCAAAAGGACCCCCGAATGAATGAGCTATGAAATTCATAGGGTTGCAAAAACAATTCATTAACAAAATATTTTTGACAAAACTGAGAAAACATCACACGCGGTTTGAAAAATGATTGAAGCAAGCATATTTCGAGTTCAAGATGGTATTTAATAATTCAAAGACACGATTGGATATATAGATGGGGTGGGTCAGTTAGACCCATGAGTGACGATAAAGGTTAAGAGCATTGAGGCCCATAGAACCGGTGCTTATCCCGGTCTCTGTAGCGTGAAGCGACCACAGTGACGATATGTCACCCTTCTGGATAAGACGCTGGTCTATCGCAGATTACTTCCCCAGTTGTAACATGGTACCCATTCCTATATCAAGGTCGAGTGAGGCAGTAGGAGTTAAGTTTATTGCCCAAGAAAAACGAGGTGACTGGAGTAGGTAGGATTCTAACCCACGACCTTCGCCATGAGAGTTCGCTGTCTTAGCCACTCAGCCATCCTGCCTCCATGTACTAAAGGCACGCAACTGACATGGCCGGGACAACCCATTCATGCGCTGGAAAAAAAGAAACGACAAGACAGGGACGCACCATTACAAACACAATATTATGATGATGAAACTAAACCTTAGGGGAAAAAAATGAAAGTATTTGAAACTGAAATAACACCAAAGGCCCAGATGACAGATGTTGTTTGGTATTATTGGTCGAGAGACACTAGCCGTCTCCCTTTGTGTGATCAATGGACGGGCGATTGCCGCTGCCTTGGCACGATTCAAAATTAAAATATACCTCTCACTTCAGCCAAGAGAAGAATGGCTCTGCTATAAAAAGGTATTAAAAAAACAAGGGCAAATGGTAAGATTCAACTCAACGGTAAGACGAGTAACAGACCAAAGAATGTTCCGGGTTTCCCCTTCATCAGCCAACAAACACAATACAAAAAAACATATAAAGATGGGTATAACCCCACACAAACACAGGATCACAGACCTCACATTCACATCATAATGTATCCACCCGGCAGGCCCTTTCATTCAAAGCCCTTCTCAACTCTTTGGGGAGCATACAGTGGAGCAGTCTGTTGGCCGTATCATAATACGAACATTGATACTGGCCACTGACTTGCAAAAATAAGGAAGGCTGCCAGAAGCTGGTAATCCGTAAAAAGGGAAAAAAGTATGAGTAATCGTTTAATTGTTCGTCGTTGAAAAAGGGGAAACCCGGAACGTCCTTTGTATTGTTTATCGTCACACGCGAAGCTGTATTATTACTCACACTTTTCCCCTGACCACTGACTTGTAGCTGGGCAATCATTCACACCAGAGTTATGTGCAGAAAAATATGCAGTCTTTCCCCCCAGCATTTCCAGGATTCAACCCCAATCCAGGATCTCGAGCCCACCATCCTAGCCGCTTGGCCATTGATGCCAAAGTTTGCATACAACACATCTTTCGGTACCGGTGAATGAATCCGGATGTTAGTGGTACTGGTATTGTTTACCTTTCTAAATATGTCTTTGTTTGCAGAAATCCAATTGAGACAAAACGAGATATTTCACTCAAAAAAAACAAAAAAACAAGACTTGAGTAATTCAGTAATTTCATTATATATTTAGGCATTAATTGGCAGCACTGTGACGTAAGTTTGATGGGCTTTGAGCAGGCCTTCCTTGGCCTATAGGAGGCGTGATGGTCTAGTGGTTAAGGCAGTGGACTCTCCTCTCATGGCGAAGATCGTAGGTTCGAATCCAAACCTAGTCGCCTCATTCAACCCATTGGCTCCAATGGGCCTCAAAGCTCTTAAGGACTTACTTTCCTGGCCTGGTGGATAGGACTATCACTTTAGGATACAGAGGTCTTGGGTTCCAATCCTGGCAGGGAAATCTGTGGTATTTTAATTTTTCAAGGGACTACCCTAAAAATCCCCCCCCCCCCCTTTCTCTCTCTCTCTCTCTCTCTCTCTCTCTCTCCCCATCAACAGCAACTCTCCACTGGGCCTGTCCTATGCTTCCTTCTCCAGCTGTGACCCTGACTTTCCCATTCTCTCTACCTATCACTTATGGACTATAAATGTGAGGGAGGTGCTAGCGCCATCTATACAATAGTTTTCGGGTCAAAGGTTGTATCCCAGCTCTCATTGTCACTGAGGATACTGCCTTCAATGTGAAAATGGTTGTATAGTATGACCTCACAAGTCTTAACAAAGGATTGACCCCTAAAGTGGTTATAACAATTTTGATTTTCTATAACTTTGACTTTGACCCTCTGGGTATGGTAAGTGAGGTCGGTATGACTTTGTAAAAGCACACACAGACCTGGTTGAATATCAATATATTTGCCAGCTTTGTTAATCTGTTGTCTTTGGCATTCAGCAACAATAAACAAAAACATTGTGAAATTGTTGTCTGCAGAGCGGCACCTCAAAGTCTAGACTGTCTCACCACAATAATAAATATTTCATAAGCGTTGCTTATATTAGTATTAGCATCACAAGGGAATAGCATGATTCATTTTCTATACTGTTGATGTTTTATTTATATGTACATAGGCCATACAATGAAACGCGGATAAACCAGCAAAAATAACCTCAATTAGACACATGAAGATATACAACAAATCAATAATAAAAAAACCCCATCCATAACACTCACTCATACTTTAAGACATTATAAAACACTCATCTGAGCTCATAATATCTCCTTTGGGTGATGGTATTAGTATGAATCAACATATTATAGCACTGCTGTTCTCATAAAAACAATAATATTTATATAATATACTATAGTCTGCTTTTGTTGTTGTTACTTTAATAGCAAAGGTGGTGTTAAAAAAAAAAAAAGAGGCTAAAATAAAAATCTTCCACAGGAAAATATTATTTCCTTTCTCAATTGTTACAAACTTCTGGCAAAAGTTTCTGTCATAATCATCAAATCAAGACATTAACTATCTTCAGTTTGTTACATAACAATCATCAATAAAGAATAATAATGTGATTGTTTAAACAACATATCCTGAGTTCTGAACATGTTTTATTTCCATGAAACTATTTTTTATAAAAACAATGGATGGTGTTATAACTAGGGAGACAAAAATGGATACAAAAATGGAATAACATAATGAGAAAAAAACAATAAAAAAATCATGACCATAAAAAACAGCCTCCCCCCCCCCCCCTTTTTTTTCTCCCAACGTCATCCCTTTGGAACAAATGATTTTTTTTTTTTAAACCAACAAAAGTGTAACAGTGAACAGGTTAGTCAGTCAGCTGCAACATTTATCTACATCGGGTAATTGAGCATGACGTCTTGCTTGGCCAACTCCAACAACATAGGGTCGTCAAAGAACTTGTTGATGCTCACATCCTCACTCAGGCCCTGCCGGATGGAAAGGGAATTAGTCAGTAAGTTTTAATTTTGATACTTGATGATGCGTCGATACAATGATGCCACTGACGACAGCAGTCACAGGTTTGATTCACATCCACTTGACATTCTTCTCTTCTATTGTCCTTTTTTATGGGCACTGCATTGCTTCAGATCTTCCGTAATACCACTCAACAAAAATAAACAATGACAATTTTTTAAACTTTTTTACGAAACTACTTTCAAGATTAATACAGAAAAGTAGTGGGATTTTGGTGACAGTTCAAATTGAAAGAGAAAAAAAGTTGATGATGAAACTGGAGAGGGGAAAAAAAGGCTTTGACATGGCCATGCTTTATCTAAGGGAATTAACTGTGGAAATGTGATTCACAGAAAACACAATAATACAAAACCAGAAAATAATCATGTATGATATTGCTATAAAAATCGAAGCTAAGACACAATCAATGGAAAGCCATTCAACAGCTGAACCCTCTTTTAATACAGTCCATGGTTGGCATCATTTTGGGAAAGATTTCAAATTCAACTTATTCTTTTCTTCTTCTGCTTTTAAAATGTTTCTGTGCTAGAAAATTTTAAAAAATCATAACTAATCAAAGATACTATTGCTAGTTTCTTAAATTTGAACCCACCTTCCTTCTGCGTGTTTTGATCATGAACTCCCTGGCCAGGTAGTTGGCTGGCTGGGCTTCCAGGGGTCGGATGTGCAGTGACTTGTCCAGGGGGTCACCAGGTACAATCTGAGGTGTCACAGGTTGAAAACAAATGGGGGTGGGGGGGGTAAAGCAATTTTTTATCTTTGTGTTTGAATGTTCATCATGCCTCTTTTATTTTTAACAAATCAAGAGATGCAGTTGTTTAGTAATTCTTGATCACTGTTAGATCTAAAATCTCTAATCTTGATCTAAACCTAATGAATTCCCACAAAATCTACAGGACAACTCTTGACAAAAGTTTCCATTAGCAAACCAAGATTATATATAATAAATGAATGGCCAACCTTGAAATGGAGGCAAAATTTCCCCAATTTCTATCCTAGCTAATGGGCAAACAAGGCAATACTAAACTCATGACTACAATGGGAAGTGTGTTTCTTGTGTTGCCGATCAAGATTTTTCAAAAGCTCTACTACTACTTGTCATTTTCTTATCTTAAATTCATGATCCATTTTGATTTCCAGTTTGCCTGTTTTGTATGGCACAATGGTCAGGCAGTCTGCTTGCAAGGAACCAGAACATATGTGCTATTCTGGGCTCAATGGGCACTACAAATGCGACAAGAGAAGAAAGCATATAAGCTTTCAGACAAGAGTTCCAAAAAAAGACTGAATACACTTCAGTGATAGTCACATCATAATAGAGACTTCTTGAAATCATTTTCTTTCTTATGTAATTCTGGAGTGGAGCTAAGGTGAGGCGACCAAGAGTAGTCTTTGCATTTAAACTATTTCCAAAGGAAAATAACAAATTCCAAAGTACAATATCTTACCTGCCAATGATGAAATACAGAGAGGCAGAAAGCCTGTCCCTGTGTGTGTGTCCTCAGATCTGTTTCAAAGCCGAAGGAGTCAATGGCTGGCAGGAAAGCTTTGATCGTGTACAAGGGAGAGCCAGGGACTGGGGCATCCTGGGTTACATGACCTCTGGAAAATGAAGAAATTAGAATTAAAACAAAAGCCATTTCAGAACGTATAATAATATATAGTGGATATTACATAAGTGTCATTGCATATCATTCTTATTCCACAGGTCTTTAATCAAACTTAAATTGATGCAAGTTTTAACGATCACCATTACAAATATTTCAGTAAAACAAGGGGGACGAAAATGGAAAAAAAAATACATTGGCTGGTGTTCTCAGGGTTGGATGAGCATGTCAATGAAACAGTTATCAACAAGAATAATTGCTATAGACACAACACATTATTCAGTCGTCACTAATCAATTTTAAAAACCCCATAATTGATGCTTCTCACCTCCTCTTTGCTAAAACAGTGTACACAGCGGAGACACAATCAGCAGGTGCCATCACTTGGACAAAAAGATATGGCTCCATCATTCTGGGGGTTGCCTGAAAAACATTTAAAAGGATCCATGTACAATCTGATCATTTCCACATTTTTTCATATTTAACAATCCATAATAATTTTAAAGATAAGAAGTGAATTGTGTAAATCTAAAAATAATGCCTCATATAATATCTTAACTGATTACACTGGTTGCTGTACATATGCTATTAAAGCTTGATTTACTACGACACTGAAGTGGAATTTGGTATGTAACAACAAAGAAATTTCCAGATTGTTTCTTTATTGTACAAATATATTATCAGAAACATTGGTGTCATCAAAGGTTTTCATACAATCAGAAGATTTCTTTCACATCACTGCACTCCACTTCCATCCCGTAGTATGTCAAGGAGGATCGTTGCAAATGAACAAAACAGGAGGTTTCTTACCATAAGGAAAGCTGAATAAGCCACTCTTCTGGCTGTGGGAATGATCTGTCCACCTCCACGATGGATTGGTTCTTGGGCAATGGAAGCATCCAGGATCTTGAATTTCACATTTCTGATGGCTGTAATATTGAAAATTGAATTGAAAAAAAAAAAGGTGTTATTTTTTTTAATTACAAAAATCAAAAGATTTAGATCACTACTACAGTTAAAAAGGTCAGCAGAGAAAAATGATGAAGTACACTGAAACTGACACTTATCAGAAGAAAATGACGATTTAAAGATGGGATGGAAAACGAATGGAAAAAGAAAGCGAGTGCACCCAAAATTATCATGGGAAAACACATTGCAAAAAAAAAGCTGTGCTGCATCAACATCAATGAAGCTAAATAAAACAACTCAAGACCCCAGTGGAGACCAGTGACAGCCTGATGTCCAGCAATGGTTTTGGTAACAAAACAGAAACACACCTTCTTGCATCATGGCTATTAAATGCTATTGACCATAACACTTCTTGTGCTATGATGTTTTGTAACACGACTTTGCTATTTCTCTAAACTTTAAAAAAACCCAAACAGATTCAACTTACGCTCATCACACAGGGGACCTTCCCTAGTAGCCCATTGGAACCCTTGAACAATGCTGTCCTTTACTGTGACGAGAAGATTTTTGTCAACCTAGAAAAAAAAAAGCATAAATCACTATTAACAGAACAGCATCTCTGGGTCTTTTCCACAATTATTACCTCCTACATTATGCAGTTACTGCCTTGCTGGAAAACAAGAGTTTAAAAAACATGATTTAAATCATTCCTATTAAATAAGAGAGAGAACATACGGGTAAATAAAGTAAGATTCCGGCAAATCAAGTTTTAAGAAAGTCAAAATAATAACAGGACTTAGCAGCTTTGCTGACTCATGCATGTTAAGGACACTCACTGCACTGAGACCAAAGACAACACATTAAAGCATCAAACATATGACTGCATGGAGGCATGGTGACAAAGAGGTTGAGCCATGACAATTGCACCCAATCCAAACATGTCGTGGTTCAAGTCTGACTTTCGGCACTGCATTGATGTCCTTCCTTCAGCAAGAGGTTTTACTTCTATTGTCTCACTCGACCCAGGTGCAGAAATGGGAACCAGCTGACACCTGTACACCTGTTGAGGTAATCTGTGATAGACCAGCGTCCTCTCCAGAAGGTGACGAGTCATCACTTGCCCGATTGACACTATGAAAACTGAGATAAACACTGGTTCTATGGCCCAAAACGCTGTGCAGGACTTACATACTTTACATGAGACAGAACAAATACACACACTGATAGCCTAGCCTTACCTCTGAGGGCAGGGTGTCATCAACAAGAATGTTAGGTCCTGTAGCGTCCGGTCCAAACGCCCAAATAGATCGAGCTGCCAGTAAATCCCAGTCGTACTTGGTTTGGAAAAATTCTCCCAGTTTTTTACGAGGCCAGGTGATCTGGACCACTTCATTCTCGATGTCTTCAGCAAGCCCTTTCTCCAGAGGCTCTGCTATCATAGTCAACTTGTTTCTAAAATAAAGAAGAAGAATGTCTTTTACATCCTTGATGCATTTGATGTCATATGTAACATAGCCTAAACATTTATCAGATTTTGATTCATGTATCTTTGTCACCTGATTTATAAGACAAGTTTATTTGTTGCATTTTTTAATTAGGATACATGTACCAAATGGCCAAAAGAAAAGGTGCACCCAACTCATAGAGAATAAATAAAATATTGAAGACGGAATGGATATGACAGGGTGGCTGTCAGAAGATCAAACAGATTTGATAAGTGAAACCATTGAGTCATGAAACAAAAGTATGGATGTCATAAATTGTCAATGCTTAAGATATTGAAAACATAAGGGTTTTGAAATTAAAATTCATGATGACTTGACATCAATATACTACTTTTTAATAATGAAAAGAAAAAAAATGGAAATTGTATCTTACATATTTTTCAAATAATTGATTTACATTTCATGCCTTAATACATAAGAATTGAGGAGTGAAAAGAGATCTTCAGTGATAAGAATAGGTTGGGGTTTTTTTAAAGTCACATGTGTAGTATTCTATCAAATGTCAAATGTAGTAGTAGCAGCAGCAGTAGTAGCAGTAGCAGTAGCAGTAGTAGTAGTAGTAGTAGTAGTAGTAGTAGTAGTAGTAGTGGTAGTAGCAGTATCAGTAGTATGTTGCAGTGGTAGTAGAAAATACATAGCAAATAATCATGTCCTCACTTTTTATTTGGAGTTTCAGCAAAACATTTGAGAGAAGATGTCTCAACAACTGTCTCACAAAAGGCTACAACGG
The DNA here is from genome assembly GCA_030265205.1 of Dirona pellucida. NCBI lineage: Eukaryota > Metazoa > Mollusca > Gastropoda > Nudibranchia > Dironidae > Dirona > Dirona pellucida. The sequence goes on along the minus strand of JARDUL010002260.1, from coordinate 12,660 downwards.
GATCAGCTACCTTGATATCTGTAATGAGGAGAAAAATATAGGTTTAAGATGATTCCGAAAATAATTTTCTAATAAAATCCAAAATATAAACACTAAGTATCTAAATTTCAATTTCAATCTAAAGCCAAATGCATACACCAAAATATTTATATGTGTAATGAAACAGTATGAATAGTTGTCTATTTACGACTATGTCAATGGACATTAATGTAAAGAAACACCAAAACGCTGAGATTGTATTGAATAATAAAATTGTTTTTTGTTCTATCTTTATATCTAGAAACAGATAAATCTTTCTGGAAACAAAATGCCCATAAACCACCTCTTCTACTGTCTTACCTATTTCAGAATACATTTTCCTGAGATCGTGCATAATGCAGTCTAGGTAGAGCTCTCCTGTGCCTAGAACCACATGTTCTCCAGATTCTTCCACCTGCAAATGACACATATGAATCATTATTTTCTAATACCTTCAATAAACCCAAAGTGAGAGCCATGACAACGATGACATAGTTTTCTCCATTTTATGTCTCCTATAAGAATCTAAAGGCTAAATCTGAAATTGGTTGCTATTACGGGTTTTAAAAAATTAATAATTTGGCAAACCTTTAAGCAAACATTATATTCTTTTTTACAACTGACATGAACATATTCACAACCACTTCAATAATAAGAAGCATGTAACTAAAAAGATTCTAAGTGCAGAAATGGAATTTAAAATGCAAAAGATCAGTTTCAAACTCATAGAAAAAGAAAATAATTTTAAAAACAAAACAATCTGGATCACCTTGGTGGTCAACAGAGGATAACTTTTGTTCACTTTACGTAAACCATCCAACATCTTAGGCAGTTCAGAGGGATTCACAGGCTCCACTGCAATTTTAATGACTGATGCAGTGTTGAATTTGAGAGGACGGAAAATGTAAACCTTTATGGATAAAAAGAAAAAAAGATTCAGAATATTAAAATCAAAACTGCATCTATCCAAATGTCTGAAGCATACATTTATTTTAATTACCAGACTACCAGACCCAGATATTGTGAACCTTGTAGGAATGAGCAATTTTTAAAAAACCAACAGGTTTTCACAATAACTGAATGTGAAGTAGGAATGAGCTTGTGTAAACTGACCGTATTGTGTTAACATATAGTCCTTAACAAACAGTCTAATGTCTGTCATTTTTACTTTCATAGAATTTTTTTTTAATTATGTGCTGTAAATTTTTCTGATATTGGTCAAATGGCGCGAAAAATAATTCGCAATAATCGGATCAAGATTCATATCAACCAACCAAATTGTATTTGTTATTTCTTAATTCACAAAAAGTGGCCTGACAGTATTACAAACATTAAAAATACACTCACCATAAGTCATAGACACATATAGGCTGTACAATAAATTTGATCATCGATTACAACAAACTTTGAAGACATGGGTTGTTTTTTTTTATCTAACCACTAATTAATTCACAATGTCTGTAAATTATTTTTTTCGAAAAATGGTCAGGAGGATTTTTTTCCTAGCTTCCTTGGCTGATATAAATTAAACGCAAAACTGATGAGAAAGACATGGAGGGAAATCACATCAGAAAGTGGAATAATTGAATTATATATATACACATATACAAAGAAAGAGATATACCTCCTCGTGGCCTGAAACGTCGACAATGGTAGAGGTCTTAACCACAGGTTGATCAATACCCTCTATAAGAATCCAATTTCCACAAGACACTCGACTGACTTCTACTTTATATCTGAAAGATAATTTAATTCAAAACATAAAATACATCATTCACATTCATAATGATTATTCTTTTAATGCTATACTCTGCTTGAAATACTTTTTGTATCAGCTACATCAATTTGGTGACGCTTCATGTAAATTTTACTTCGTTCAACAACAAAAATCTGAACAGAAATTCAATGTCAAGAGGTTACTCTGATCTCTTAAAAACACAAAACAACAATTCAGTCTCATTGAAATCTCATTATAATCTGTGATCCAATGGTCTTGTTCCCGCATCATAAATCCTTTTACTTTGCGTAAAATAAACATCATATTCAATGATCCAGAGATCTGTTAATCATATGTCAAAGTTACCAGGAACACTGACAGCAGCATTAACAGCTGCACGTGCCTACAGATCTTAAAAACGTATTCTATATTTACAATGATTATTAAATCGTTAACACTATAAAAATAAAATCAAAACAAATTAAACTAAAAGAATCATTAGCTCATCTTATACAACCTTATAAAAATCTGACAAATATATGCCTCTCTAACACCAATATTCATTACCTAGCTTCAGCGACCCACAGACGTCCCACTTGGCCAAGACGGGAATCTTCCTCATCCTGAAGGGTGTAGTTCTCACCCAAGATCCGGACCTCTTGATTGGCGTAAAGTGTCCCACTCATAACACGTCCAAATACGTGAAAGCTTGTGCCATCTTCTGTCGGGTACAGCTTGGTTGTGTGGATCATCAAGGGACCCTGGAGTAGCAACACAAAAAATATAATACCACTTTGTCATTTATTTGCTACATTTTAATTCACACATCCACTGTTATCACGTTGTTGTAAGTGAGAAACAAACCTTGTTATGAAATATTTCAAACTTCTTTAATCTTAGCGTATGATGTGTCACTATGATTCAATTTGCAAAATGTATATAAAAATCATTAAAATAATGAATGAAAGAAAAATTTGCAAAATTTGACAAAAACTTCATGAATAGCTAAAAATACAACAAAAAATATTTAGTTTTCTTGCAGCAGCTGAATCCTTATTCAAAAGACTAAGATCCGCTAGCATCTAGACTGGAAGTAAGAACCCACCTCTGCCTGACATTGTACCATCTCCTCAGCCAGGTCTGAATCCATGGGTCCTGTGTAGATGTGTTCTGTCTTGCGTTTGGCACATTGATCTGGGGAGGGAATATGCTCAACGCACATGTCCACAAATCCTGCCACAAACATTAAAAGAAAGAAAGAAAAAAAAACTGAGTTAAGAAAATATGAAATGATATTGAGACACTCATTATGATGATGAGATGGGTAAATAGAAATTGCTAGGACAGGAAAACTAAGGACGATATATTAATATATTTCACAACATGCCTCCCACCGTATATAGTGGGCATGATTACTGTTGATCAAGTAAAACTTATGACTCTGTAATTAAATCATCTCAAAGCAAAATTAATGTTAACAGTACTTGTGTTAAAAAAACAGCATAGGTGAGAGTAAAGGTGAACAGTCCATCATAGCCAAATATAAATGGCTAGAGAGTATGAGCCATAGAGACTTAGGCCATATTGTTGTATATGTTTTCATAATGGGGATAATAATACAATAATAATTTTTTTACAATTCATTTCAAATTTAATGACATAATGTATTCCCAACAATTCATTTTAAATCAAATGATCAATGCATTTTCAACCATTCAGTTTCAAAAAGATAGAAAATATCTACAAAACATTATTGAAAAAAACACAAAGTCCAAAGTAAAGACAAACATCATGAAACAGCCATAGTGTCGTGTAATTCCCTTCAGCACACAAAATGATTCATATAATTGTAAATATCATCATTAACTTGGCAATCAGAATAACAATAGGAAAAATGGTGTGGTGCCGGAAAGAGACAAGAATAGAAAATAAATAGATTGTCAAATGCGGGGGGATCGAACCCATGTCAGCACGTCACCAACCATCTTGTCAACAAAAGAAGACAGACTCACTACCCACTGAGCTATGGCGATAATTCACTGATTCATTCATTTATCATTAACTTAGTAAAAAACTAAACATTTTACTGCATGAGGAGCTCTTGGTGAAGGGTTACCAACAGTCATGAATTTAATACCTGTGAAGTCCCCAAAGAACCTCTTGCACACTAAACGAAGCAGCGGCCGAATGTTGAGTTTTTGTTCTTCCTTGGACAAGTGAATCCCCAGCTCATCACACACTCGAGGGAGGCATTCGTCCACATCCCCGACAATCTGGAAGGACAAAGTTTGACATAAATGTTTTATGACTAGTAAGATATGGTGAACATGTGTTGTTCCCTGTGTGGGATAAGTTAGGATAAAAATAAGTTCTGCACAGAGTTTTGGCCTACAGAGCCGGTGAATATCCCTGCTTCTGTAGCCGGTATTGGAACGAGATGATTCGACACCTTCTGGATAAGATCTTGTCTAATCGCAGATTACTTCTACAGGTTTGCATTTCTACACTGGGGTCGAGTGAGGCAATCTAAAGTAAAGGTCTTGCCCAAGGATAACCAAGCAATTCCGAAAGCCAACACACAAACGTACACCGCTTGCATGGTTTAGGTACAGTATCTCAACCTCTCTGCTACCCAAACTTTTCAATCCAACTTTTCAATTCGTATAAACTCTTTCTTTAAAAAAAATATATTATAAGTATCTATTCCACCAAAATACTGACTGCTTTTCTCGCTATTGACACCCTTCCATGAATCACCTGAGAAACCATATATTGTCCTTTTTTCTTTTTCAACTTATTTTTTTATGTTCTTTTTTCTTTTTCAACTTATTTTTTATGCGGTAGTAATGTAAAAGTGTCTTTAGCCAGACGGCCAGCCTAAACAAAGATAAAGCCTCACCTGTGAGAAAATCTTATACAACGGTTCAAGGACGAATTCAACAAAACTCCTGTGGGACGAGGAACCGGATGGCTTTTTTGTAAACTTTCTCCTGCAAAGATCAATGTATGAATTAAATTTAATCAAAATCATTAAATTTCTGATGCTTGTTACCACGCAAAGAGAGTAGTTTAACTTAACATATAATGATTCTGCTTTGTGTAAATTTTAACATAAATGTTTCACAGGCAAAAGATTACTATTAACATCATATCTAAAGTTTGCCAAGTGGAAAATTTCAGGCTTCTTTCATAGCTGAAGGGGATCGACGCCAAGGCAATTTATTCTTTGTTGGTAATTCTGAGCAATATCAAACATTGAGTTATTCATGACCAATAACAGTGTTTCTATACAGAGGGTACACTTGTCTTGATTTCCTTAATGATTTGTGATCTATCCATGGATTCAATCATGAAAGATGTTGGGGCGCCTATGTGTTTGCATACAGGTGCTTGTGTATATTCACTGTATGAAATTTGGCATGGAGGCGACCCCTATAAAGGGATAATAAAGAAAAATAATTATTTAATGTAACACTCATCTATATCACACAAATTTTGCTTACGTTTTGTTGTTGAAATATATGTCACCCCAGAGTCTCTTTGCAAATTCTTTTTCATTAAGTCCACCTGAGAAAAAAAATGTACAAAAATGGAGATATGAAATCACTTCCACATCTTAAGCTTCAATATCAAGCATATATGCAGACCTTCCACCCACTAGAAAAGTAAAATCTGTGTTGTCCTGATAAAACTTGGGATTTGGGAATCATTATATTTTTTTTAATCGAATGTGTTTTAGCTCAGTCTAGTTTTTGTGTTTTACATTTGATCACAATTCAAAGTAGTTGAATAGGAACATATGCAAATGAAAAAAAGCCTGAATGAAACAAATTTCATTAAACTGAAAGTGGACCACATGTGGTTTTTTAAAAATCTATATAAATAATATAGAATGGTATGGTTAGAAAGTCTGCCAATATTTTAAAATATAAAATAAAATGTAGGTATGATATGTTTTAAACAATAACACAGAACTGAAATAGATTCAATTTTAAAAGTACTACAGCATGGAAGTGGCTTTCTGTCTTCATTTCAAAATAAAATCACTATAATTATTGTTTGCCTTGTACCATATATTCTAAATGTCTGCCATCCATCTGTTTGTCATACATTATTGCATGTGTTCCCAGTACCTTTGAGCTGTGCTCTATGAATGCATGTTTTCCTTAGTATGTCATTCAATGTAAATAATATGTAAGTTTTGCCATATATATATATATAGATAGATCTATCACATCTCATGCCTTTAACGCAAAAATCGTACCTCTTCCATGTCTGGTTCTATCTATAAAAAAATCCCAAACAACCTCATTACAAAAAAACACCTTTTCGCTTGTGGGCAGCTTGATCAACAGACCCAAGCATTAAACTAGCAACAACAAAAAAAGAGGGTTGAATTTTATCTGGTATTCCTATGTGATCAGAGTGTTGCAAGCACCTAAAATAATAAAAAAAATTTAAACTGAATATCACCCAGCTCACCATATGTATCAGCATAGATTTTGGCAAAAGACTTGAGTGTGAAACAGAATCGGTAGTAAGAGCTAGCAAAGCAGACATTTCCTTGGATTGGAGAAACCATCAGATTGGGATCATCTTCCGCATACAAACTAGATTGGGAGAAAAATTAAAATATAACACAACTTCTTCATAGTGTAACCCATAAAAGTATATAATATCTATAAAGTGAATGATCTTTGACAGATACCAATCTTTGTTACAAATTCTTTGTGACTTTCACTATAGCTTACCAAGTTGAGTTGGAATTTTCATACAAATTGAATAATCTGCTCTTTACATAAAGTAAAATATTAAAATTTCTAAATCAAAACAAAAACTCACCATCTAAAAATGTACATGAATTTTTTCATTCAGAATAGAACCAGTTAACATAATGATAATAGTAAAAAACATAATCAAATTTTCATTACCTGATCAGAGAGTTAACTTCATCTAGAATCTGTCTCAGTTTGAAGTAGGCATCAGCAGGGGGCAATTTCAGCTCCAAGATAAGTCTGTCTATTTTGTTGATGCAGATAGTAACAGCCAGTCCTTCTTGCATGGCGTGTTTGATGAGACGTTCTGTATTCAACATCATCTATGGGGTAAAGTAATCAGCTATAAGACTGTATCCTGCCATTATAAAGTAATTTGTGTGAGGATCATTTATAATTCATAGCGAAAGATACCTGTCTATTTTCATTAACTAACGTCACATTCTATCAAAACCAGTGTATTCAAATCCTAAGAATTAAGCAATTGGAACAGAAAGATGACAAAAGCTTTAGTCTGACAGAAAAACGTTTGTATTAACTTCTTCAAAAAAATCTAAATGAAATAATATTTACCACAAACTTGATAATAGTAAAATAAACAAATTGTTTACAAAATATATTTTTTGTATGCAAAATCACTTACTCCTTCTGCAGCATCTATGAAAATGACAGCTCCATCACTGAGCCTAAAGCTTGCTGTTGTCTCATCAGAAAAATTGACATGGCCTAAATTGAATTGTCAAAAACAAAAAGACAATCTTCAAAAAGAGTATAAAAACAAGGGTCTCTGTTCATTAGGAAACATTTGATTTCTGATTTTAAGATTTCATATCAAATATACATGATTGAGGAATAAGGAATGGGAAATCTGGGGCATTGATATTAATATTAAAAGAAAAAGAAAGAATAGAAACACTGAACAGTGCTTTATCTGAAGGAGGACATCCATTTCTGTAAACATTTAATGCATTTACCATATTGGTGATATTAGTCAATAAATAGATTCAAATGCTTTTTGTAGTTTAAAAATATATTATATCTTTAAAAAAATGTTTCCTCACTTGACTCAGATGTGAATGATCACCTAGCTATTCTAGTTAGAGAAAGATATTGTTACTATGTTAGCATAATGTGACTAATAGAGTAGTCTACTTTATGCTACCCGCAGAGTTGAGAATGACTTTGAGTGACATGGTATGCTTGGAGATGAATAATGATAAGCAGGGGAGACTATAAACCCACCTTTATCATACAATCTTTAAAAAATGAATACATATATATATAATATATTGTAAATATGAGTAAAGCTAAGCTTGCCTGGGGTATCCATGAGATTCAAGAGGTAGGACTTGGTTTTTGTGTCAGGGAGAACCAGGGTGACAGGACTGGATTTTATACTGACACCTCGCTGAAAAAAATCAAAAATCAGTCACTTCTTAATATATACAAATCATATTAAACACTACACATAATACAAATCATTTGTATTTTGAATCTCAACAAACCTACAAAACAGTAATACTTGATCATAAACTTGACATCCGACAATGAAACAGATTAAATTTTAGCCATATAATATTTTCATCGAACTGTAAAGAAAATGAAAAGTCCATCTTAACCATAAAAAGATATTTATTAATATTGGTAAACAAAATGCAAACTGAAAGATACAAATAATTATTTACCTCTTGCTCTGTGAACAATGTATCTGTGTACCTCATCTGTGGGGGAAGGAAAGGGATATCAATAAGTAAAGATAATCATTTTATTTTATTTTATTCAATATGTACATAATTTAAAAAATATTGCCTATCATTTGTTGTCTTTATGGTATATCTAAAAGAAATAAAGAACATAATGACCCAAGCACCAGCCACAGTGTGGTGTCACGATGCAGGCAATAGGATTTAATTGTTTTGACCAAGGGAAAAAACAAAAAACAATGCTTTATGGCTCAGTTTAGGCAAGGATATCATTTACAACATATAAGATTTTAGTTTAATGCCCTTGTTGAAACTGTGAAATCATAATATGAATGGTGGCATCTCCAATATAAAGTTCATTTGCAATATCAATTATGGGTCAGAGCCTTGAAAATTCCTGAAAGGTTCCAAGAATCCCCTCATCACAGATTCAAACCTCAGGCCTCTCTGTGTCCCAAAGTGACATCATGATCATCCATAATGCCAGGGGTGCCCCTACCATCTACAGAAAGCAATTGAAAACAAGCCCACATACTAACATGACCTCAGCTGGTTCTAGAATATGTTTCTAATCTTAACAGAAAAAATCACTACACCAAATCTGGGACAAATGGGGGAAAATCATCAAGTTTAAATGAAATATAAAAGATGGAAATCACAGGTGTTAAATCAGTATATTCAAAATCACCCTGTTTCGACTCACTGAACCATATGAAAAGTTAAAGATTGGTCCATAGATAATAACCAGTATTTCTTTAATTCATCAATTGTTTCTGGCCCTCTTGGGAATAGTGATGACCTGTAACAACTACACTTACTTAGACGTCTTTTCCCAAATTAGAAACAGACCAAACATTAAAGATTCAACGGTTTCTTATAATATCTATCACAAAATTATCAATACTGACGCATGCCTAGTTATTTCTCAAAGAAAGACGAGCAACAGAAATATATGACACTATCAGAAAACTTACATCTGAATCGTAATCACCAACAATTTCTGGATGTGTCTGTTCCATCAAGCAGTCAACAAATGATGTCTGGAAAACAAACAAAAAAATGTTTTTAAATGATAGAGGACAAAACATGGCTATTGTTTAAGAAAAACTTTTGACATATAAGTTGGTTATTTTGTGCAATCTCAAAGAGTATATTTTGAATTTTGAACTTTTTCAGAATCAATTCTTCATCAAAGTCATTAATGAATCACAACTCCTGCAGTGCTTTCTTATCTTGGTGAAGAGTGGGAATATAGATTGAATTAACAAGAGGAGAAGCATTAAGGACAAGCGGGCTCTGCCCACAGCGTCCTCCAACCATCCACAAGTGAAAATGAGTCGATTCACTAACCTTCCCATGATGCAAATGCCCACAAAGGGTAACATTCCTTATCAAGTTAGGACAGTCCATTAAATCTGCTAAATACCTGAAATAAAAAAGTTAAAAGGGTAAAAGTTATCAGTTTCTATGCATGTTATTCAGAACTAAATGTAACAGACAATCAATGTACATGTGACAAAAAACTTAAAAGGGAAGAATCATGTGGAAGATAAAAATGTTAATTTCTAATCAAGGACATTTTTGGACCCTCCTTTCCAATCTCATTTTAATTCAGTTCTTGGATTTTCAAGATTAACTTTCCCCTTTCTCCAAGCTGATTACAAAGTCTGGTTGCAGTCAAATTTTCTTAAACTGTTACAACATAAAAATCTAATAAGTTTCAAATTTAACTCGGAAAAGCAGAGCCTCAAATTTGACAACTAGTAATTATAAGCCTTTGAGTGTATCATGACAAAATATATTAATCATGTAACTTACTCCATATTGTATGAAGTTATTGGTAAGTCTTGCTCAACCATTGAAAACTTTTTCCTTTTTACTGGAGCAATGATAGGTTCTGCAAAATAAGAATAATTTTATAGCATTATTATCATGGTACAACAATGGACATGGAATTCATAATCAAAATGAAGGTAACATTTTTTATTACATCAAAATAAAGGACAACCCCCATCCTTGGCCTGCATATTACATGCAGGTGAATTAAAACGTTGATCAAAATTCTATAAAACATCTGCTTCCTTTTCAAATGTTATTGTTTAAAACGCTTAAAATAACAATTTAAAAAATTAATAATAACAATGTATGTATAAGATGTACAAATCCCATGGTTTTAATTCAAGCCTTGCAATTGCGAGAAAAACATTACAAACATGAAAGGACCATAAATAAATTTGATACACAAATAAAAGCATTTACTAACTACTAATCGCATCAGTTCATTAAGTTACCTGACAGAGGCTGTGTGTCTTCTTCTTGAACTATTGCCTGAAAATAAATAAATAACAATAAAACAATTTCATCAACATTCATTACCAACAATATTGTCAGTGGCTACTCAGCTGGACTCAAGATCATGAGATCCCAGGTTCGAATCCTGACAATGCTAGGTCCAATATTGCATTCTTGGGAAAGGCCCTTTACACACTTTTCCCTCACTTGACTCAGGGGTGAATGAGTACCTAGCTTCAAGCAGAGAAAGATATTGTGTAAATATGCTACTGTAAAGGGCTTAGAGCATGGTGATGATCGTGGATAAGCGCAACATAAATGACATTTATTATTCATTATATTGTCATTATCTTAGTGAGATGTGTTTGAGAGATTACTTGCTCTACAGGATAGACATTGAATGACATCACCTGCTGTGGGCCAGTAAAGTATGTGAACCTGTATATGACTATCAACCCATCTTTATCTTAATGTAATAATATATTTCCACATATAAAGAAAAGAGCACAAAACCTAAAAGTGCACCTACCTCAACATCCGGGCCATAGATTTCTTCAGGTGTAGGATAGTACTTTTTGTCTTCATGCAATACCACTTGCATGTTGGATTGGTCATCTGCATCATCCTGATCCATGTCATCTTCATCCTGGAATATGTCAATCAATAAAAAGTTGAAGCCACCAAGCAGAATTGAACAGTAGTTTAACAGATCAGTCAATGTTTTGTAAAAATAAAAGGGGCGGTGGGGTGGGAATCTTAGATACTTCTTTTAAACACTTTAAAAAGTTTTGCAATAAAAATCCTCTCAGTTGTAATTTATTGAAAATATCTGGGAATTCTAAGCTGCTGAGTATTTGTATTAAAGAAAGTCTCTCAACATGACCATGTAAATACTATCCAATCACTCTGACTTACATCTCTGTCATTATATTCGTCTTCATCTTGCTCCTCGTCTGTTTCTTCATCATCATCATTATCACTATCGAGATCAGGACCAACATAATTTCCAAACTCATCATACAGATCAGCATCCATCTTTGCAATATTTTGCCCTAGAAAGAAAAATGAAGAGAACAATTTTACAATGTTAATTATCATAGCTTTTATGGAAAGAATTATAAAAATACTGGTTCCGTTTATAGTACAGTGGAGAACAAAAATCGAGGAAGTAGGTAGAAGAATGATTCAGGCTTCCGATTCTTCAGCTAACAAACAAAAAAAGACTAAACAAAACATGCAAATACAAGGTAAATGAAATAAACTGCAAGAATTCAGTTGAACATTTTATTTTCTTGTTTACTTTCTACTTCTAATACTAGACCTAAAAAATACTAATAATAGAGCAGGTAATAGTAATAGTAGTAGTAGATATTTAAATTGCACATAAAATACTTTCTTTTGTAATAAGTCTTACTCATATATTCATATTATTATTATAACGAAGTGACTATTCACCTACCGGGTAGGAAAATAGGTTCCACGGCCAAGTATCTTGACTTTTAGTTTTAGGAATTACTTGAAGGGTTTCAAAAAGAAACTGGATCTGTCTTTGTGAAGGACGTTGCAAAAACTGTTTCTTATGCCAACAAAAGCATAAAAGACAGGTAAGTTGTCTCATTCATTTGAACTGTTCCTGAATGCCTTTCTCAATAGATCTACCGGGTAGGAAAATAGGTTGTACCCTATTTACCTACCCCCCTGTTGTTACCTCAGTAGATCTACCAGATCTTCTAGCTATACTTTGCGTTACAGTTTACACCGGGTAGGTGAATAGTGTACACATTATTGATAGGTCTGAGTCTGGGCTACTCTTCTCTTCTACTTCTAGATATCTAGTCTAGTTTTAGTACTAGTACTAGTAGTGAAGTAGTAGTAGTAGTAGTAGTAGTAGTAGTAGTAGTAGTAGTAGTAGATCTAGTAGTTTAGTAAGTAGTAGTAGTAGGCTAGTGAACTATACTAATAGTAGTTAGTAGTAGTATGCAAAAAAGGTGAAAATGGTGTAGCTCCAGGTATTAACAAATAACAATACAAAGAACATTTCGGGTCTCCCCTTCACCAGCCAACAGGCACAAAAAACATAAAACAAATAACACAAATGGAAAATCTCAAACTGGGAATCAGGCGATGTTGACGCTAGGACGACCACTGGTCAAGT
>JARDUL010002149.1:0-13551 GCA_030265205.1 Dirona pellucida | reverse complement strand
AGAGAGAGAGAGAGAGAGAGAGAGAGAGAGAGAGAGAGAGAGAGAGAGAGAGAGAGAGAGAGAGAGTCAGAGTCGGTCTGCGGTTTGAACGTTTCTGTCTGATAGCAGAAGGAGTAGAATGTTCCATTTCGGACATTATCACTCGACATCACGTGTTCGATTTGGTCACACCACTGCAGAAGGAATAACTAAATTCTGAGAAAAGAATAAAAATATAAATCCGCGCGCCTTGGTCATCAGACGCATGCGCATGAAGTTAGTAAAATAGTAATCGATATTTACTTGAGCGAAAGACCAGAGCGACAGCAATCGGCATTACCCCTACTCGATAGAGTGGAGTCATATAAAGGAGTAACCAGATAAAGCGTGTTGCAATGGAAATAAATTCGTCATCGCAATCCACATTCATAAGCAGCCTCCCATCCCAATTACCACCCACTGTTTGGAAATGTGATTTTTGGCACTGATAACATTAAACATAGGTAGTTAATAAAACTATCAAGAGTAGGAAAAGACTCAAGGGTGATAACTTTATACACTGTTGAGTGGTGCAGTTTTTGTAAGCTGCTTGCTCATGCTGACTTGAAAAAGAAAGAATGAAAAAGAGAATAATATTATTATTATCTCCACGAGGGTAGTAAAGTTATAAATAGCTAAATGATTATCTCCATTGATTCGAGGAACGTATAGCTCCATAAGTTCGAAACTTTTCAATTTATTTTCGTACAAGCAAGCGTATCAGTGGTTTAAAGATCGATCATTAACTTGTAGGTCTGAAATGGATTAGAAAGTCTCAAAACATGCTTCTGGAAGATGCTAATAAACTTTAGAGTCAGTGGACTCACATCTTAAGAATGCACGTTACCTTGGAAACTGTGACGTCATATTAGGCCGGGTTGGCCCGTCCTCTAACTGCGGATTGATTCGAAGAGCGTTGTAACATTTGCGGAAGTACAATTGCTCGATGATAAAGAGTTCTGGATTATCGTTTGAAGGAATCTAAACTCAGTACTGCTCATACGTGATAAACTCACAAAAGAAAACGATTAGTAAATCATCAAGTATATTTTCACCCAAAAGAGGATAAAGAATAAGAAATAAAATTATATGATTATGTGAGTAATCGTCTATCGGGAAGTAGAGCCTTAGTGTCGCCATCTTGAAATACTTCTGTTTCATTCCAGCAGAATTTCAGTCTGCCTTTCGGAATTTAGGCTTTGAAAATGACTAATCAACAGGGCCTTTCGTTGAAGGACCAATATGTGCTCAACGCCAAGCTCGCTGAGCAGGCAGAGAGATATGATGATATGGCTGAAGCCATGAAAAAATGTGTGGATTACCTGTACAGTACTGGACCGACAACAACGCCACTGAATAACGAGGAACGGAACCTTTTCTCTGTTGCGTACAAGAATGTTGTGGGTGCCCGAAGGTCTGCTTGGAGAGTTGTATCAAGCATCGAACAGAAAACAGACAGCAATGAGAGAAAGGTGGATATGGCAAAGAAATACAAAGAGACCATCGAGCAAGAATTGAAAAAGATATGCCAGGATGTCTTGGTAAGTACAAATCAGTCAGTAGCCTCTCCTCTGTCTCTACTCAAGAAACCCTCTGTCTCTAGGTCTAGTCTAGATTATGATGATAGTGATAGACCTAGCTCTGGCTCTAGTCTAAGACAAGCTAGATTTGAACCTGAAACCAGTGAGTCCCTACTGTTTCCATTCGTGTATTATCTAAGACATTTGTATTTGTGCATGCAACGAATCACTATGTTGTAGGAATGTAGGCTAATAATAATAATACTAATAATAAATAATGACAATGTGCTATGGCTATATGTAGGATGTAGGGTAGGACATTTTGAGGTTGGAATAATAGATTTTGTTGATTGATGAAAATGAAGACGAGAATGAATGACATGATAATGATGTCTAGGCTAAGTCTAAGAAGTCGAGAAGTGGAAGGAAGTGTAATGTAAGTGTAAGAAGAGTAAGGTAAGAAAAGAGTAAGAAGATTAGTTAGTTAACTTAGGGAGTCACTGTACTGTGGCACACACAGTGTGGTCCAGTGGTGTGTGTTCCTTACCGACTTTTAAAATTTAAAATGCCGAAATTAAGGAAGGAATTGTGTCGCAAAATTTTGGCAGTAACAAAGTTGTCGGTAGAAGTAGAGGCTAGTGTGCCATGTTTCTAGCCTCCATCATTTCTTATATTTATACGCAAAAAAAACAGTTATTGATAGATTATTATTAGAGAGTCATGGCCATACCCCTTCCCTTACTGACCGGTTGGAACCAAGTTATGATGTCATACTCATCTCATGATCGTATGACTCATACTGACCACCTCTTCTACTTCTATGTATTCCATACCGACCACCTCTTCTTGTGGCTGTGGGGACCACATTTTAAGACGATGTGTAGATCATGTAGGTCAAAGGTGTATCATACGGGGGGGGGGGGGGGGGATAAGACAAAGTAGGTTTAAAATACTATCTAGCTATTTAGACCCTAGTTGTGAAAAAAAGAAAGAAGGCAAAATGAATGTGAATGGAACGCATGTGAATTGGAAACTTTAGCATTCAAAATAGATGTGTTAAGGATATTGATGAATGCGATTGTAGTATATTACTTCCACTTCCATACATTTTCCCATCATTTCACCTTGTGACTGCACTGGGTACAAAAATGTTGGAACACGGTTACCACTGTAGTGTAAGTGAATCTAGTGTGTACTATCAACTGTGTCCGTCTGTAAAAATCAAAATCCCTAGTTTTAATATTCATTTGTTACTTGTGCACATGCAAATGCAAAAAAAGAATGCATTGATTCAGTAGTAATATTCCAAGCCCACCCATCACTCAGACTCAATGTGGTCAGCTGTGCAACAAAGTGTTCTGTCATCACGGCAACCAAGATGAGAATGGGAGGGGGGATCTGCCTTGAACTTGCACAACTTTAGTTGTTTTTTCATTATTTGTATGTCAACTCTTTCTCCATACAGATTTGCAGCTGCTGTTGCTTATATTATCTATATTTTGCTACAGACTACAAGTTTAATTTCTAATAGTTTTTTCAATTTAGTTAGGGTGAAGGTTGTTCAGTCATGTGGCTGTGGGTGGGAAATCTCCCATTATAACAACTGGTAAACAATAGTCTCTAGACTTGTCTCGGTTTGCGTCTATATATGCGATTTCCAAAAATATATCTCTAGCCAGCTAGTTTCTTATGGCACATTGTTCATCCCGTATGTATTGTCATGTTTGGCCTTCGCTCAACGCCTGCCTAGCCATTGCTGATTTTAACTATACTATACTAGCTATATATAGAGTTTTAAAAACATATCACCAACTTGAATGCAGAGCAATTATGGTGACTTCCCTTGCATCATCCCCTTTTGTTGTTGCCAATAATCGCTATCCAATAAATTTTTTCAACATTATCGTCGTTTCATTTCTTTTGCTTTCACTGGCCAACCAAGTCTAAAATTTCAACAAGATACTTTTTCAATTTATTTACTGTCCTTATTTTTTGCACAGCATGTCATATTTTCCATGAAGGCTGATGGCAACCACAATGGTCAAAAGTTTGCTGCAACGCAAAGGTCAAAGGGCACATTTCTGAATATCGATAGGCTTATCAAATGCAAATTAGATGCTTCGAGAGCCAATATAGGACATGTAAATGTACATAAAAGAATCTTGGAATAAACCTGTCTTCTCTTAAAATTCACTATGGGTCAAAACTGATACCCTTGATAGTGATAGGGATGGAACGATGCCACCCCATTACTTATTCCATCGACCTCAGTTGGATGAGCATGACCTCTTTCTTCCAAATTTCTCTGTCCTCCATTACTGTAGGCAATTCTCGTCTGGTGTCTTTTGTTAGCTGATCTAGTGAGCTAGGGTCTACCTCTTAATCTCTTTCCATGTTTTAGTTCCCAAAGAATTACTTTATCTTCAATATTTCCTATTTGCTTCTAAGGCAGTGGCCACTAAATTATAATCTATTTATTGCTATTGTTGTTATTTTTGGGACTCTACTGTATAATATCTTATTGTTAATGTGATCTTGCCATGACGTATTCTTTATTACTCTTAGCATTTTCGTGTAGTGTATGTATATACTTGTACTGTCTAGTTTTTTTCTTAAGGGTCTCGGTTAGCGTCCATGTACTAGATCCATATAGGAGGACTCATTCTACTCTTGCTATGAAGAATTAAATTTAATTGAAATTTTGTTGTCCAAGTTTGATTTCCAAATTGCATTGAGTTGTGGAGTGCTGTTCATTGCTTTTGCTATCCTTACGTTTATGTCTTTGTTACAAGACACTATATTATCCACGAGCCAAGACAGAAAGTCTTCTGTATAGATTATTACCATCTTCTTTTTTTTTTTTGAAGAGCAGGTGTTCCGTTTTATTTTTATTTTATGTAGTCCAATAGTTTTGGCAGCCTTTTCAACTTGATTCTTTAGCATCTAGGCTTGTTCATCTATTTCTTATATGTTTGAGAGAAGCAAAATCGTGTCAGTGATTTTTGTTGCTGGGTGTCTTCTGGATTGTGAGGCCCCATTAAGTGTCTTGAAGTGTTTTTCTGAACGTTTGCATAAATTTTAGCATATGTCAGTTTTGCTGTATGGATGCAAAATATTCCCCATTGGCATTGTTCATCATATAAAAAGGTTGCACAAGTATCAAGGAAACTCTTGCTTAAATTCAACTTCTGTGGGTTGTCCAGTTTTTATCCTTCATTATCATAAAAGTCTGTTCGAATGATGTCAACAATTTCAGCTTAAAGTCAATGATACATGGCTGACTGACATCAAAAGATTTTCTTCAGTTTTGAGAGAGGAGTTGGTGACCAACATTTGGTCAATATAAAGGGAAAATGCAAACTAAGTTACAAATTTATGAAGGTAAAAAAGATAGACACCAACGGTTTGTTGGGGGCGAGATATTAACACAATAATATATTCTATTAACACAAAAGCTCATCTCCACTTTGTGTCTGCCAACAATGTAACAGTAACAAGAGACTAACAAGGCAATTCAATTTATTAACAGCACCAAGCACACTCACATGCAGAGGTTAATATTATTTAATTTTAGAATAAGTTCAAAATAGCAAATTTGGTTACTATTGTAGTAATAAAAATAAGGGTTGACGATACTTAGATGGAACACATCATTCTGATCTCAGACAAAATGAAAATCTATTATTTATTTGTAAGCTCACAGAACTGTAGAGCCACATATATGCTGTCTGAGTTATTATGGTTTCCCATCTTGCAAACCGATCTTTGAAATTAATGCATGTCAAGTATAGATTCTTTCATGATGTACAAACAGTGCTAGTGCTAATTGAAAGCAATCAGCATGAAATATGTTTGAGGCTATAATCAGAAAAGAGGTAGCTATTTTCAGATAATTTGTGATGTATGTCCGGTTGGTTTTTTTTCTGTATACCATGTGATGATGATGCTATTACCTGCTGCCATACCCCTCAATAAAATGCCATAGTAATAATATTTTTTAAACTTGTCTCTTTTGCACAGGATCTCTTATCAAAATTTTTGATCAAGAAGGCCAAAGAAGATCAGAGTACGGCTACTGTTGTAGATGGCTTAGTGTTTTACCTCAAAATGCAAGGAGACTACTTCAGATATTTATCTGAGGTCTCGCAAGGAGAAGAAAAGAGTGGTAAGACATATATGCATGATAATAATAATGCTCTTGACATACTGTACTAACCCTATATATTTATATGCACTGACCCCAGCAAGGAGAGCTATAAGTGTGTGCCAATAAAAGTAGGCTAGAATAATGCATTTCAGAGATTATAAAATGTTATTTTCCATCCAATCAATAAGTAGTCATGTGTTTAATACTGGTTACTCTTATTGGCTTCAATTTTTTATGGATCAGTAATGGAAGGTTGATTTCTTGGTTCATCATTCATGGTGGAATAGATATTTGGTTGTTTTTATTTTATTTTTATACATGTGTGATAATGAGACTGATCTCTAATTCGTGTTTCATAATGTAATTTTAATGAATATACATTTCATTTCACAGGTAATGTAGACTCCTCTGACCTGGCCTACAAGGAAGCCACTGAAATAGCTAAAGACAAAATGTTGCCTACACATCCCATCAGATTAGGATTGGCCCTTAACTTCTCTGTATTTTATTATGAGATAATGAATGATCCTGACAAGGCTTGCAAGCTAGCAAAAACAGTAAGCTAATATTTTTCATCATGTCCTCAGGCGAATCAGAAAAATTAAAGACAGTTTAGATTAAGTTGACACTTTTTAACTATGATTGTTCAAATTGTTATCAAATGGCTTGGCGAATGAAAAATAACAGGAACTAAATGTATTCCAATCATATTGAACACAAAAGAATATTTTTACATCCTGTTCACTGGGTTTATATCAGTTACTTTTGGAAATTAAAATTTGAGGGAACATGCTTCTAAAAATATGAACAAATTATTTTCCAACAGCTTTCTACTTTCTAACAAAATTATGGCTATTTTGCAAAACTTTACTTGCATAGTTCTTTGAGCCGTTTTGAAAATATGTATACAGAGAGAATCCCAAAGCTTGTCTACTCACCAATTCTTAACCCATTGCTTGACAGAGCTAACTAGGTCAACACCCTCCTTATATGTCAAGCAAAGGGACACAACACTGTCAAAAATAAGATATGGTACCAGAAAAAAAATTATGTTGACCTCACTTTTTTTAAACACTATTTCAACTTAAAAAGCACCAACAGATTCAGAAATAATTTCTCTTTAATTTGATATGCAACATGTACACTGATAAGTGGCATAAAAATAATGTTGGATATTATAAATGTTATAAAATTGACCGAAATTTTTTTATCTTACTATAATTTTTTTCAGCTTCATAACTAATGTAAATGTCAGATTCATGACCAGAATCTTATAAATATCATCTGAATCCATTAAAGGGTGCTCATTCTATACAGAATTTCAAAATTCAGATGTTGTGTTGACTGGTAACTCGTCTATGTACACTTAAAAAAATCTCTGAAGGCCTTCTAATCGCTATTTTTAGTTACAGTAAAAAGCTACTTTCATTTGTTCTTTACATCGGGTATAAAGGAAAGTAGACATAACAAGCGTATTTCCGTTCCAAAACAACCCTAGCTATTCCGCATTGCAGTGGGAGCATCGGCAATACGTGAGGTACTTTTCCCCGGGCGCATTGTCAAGTAATGGGTTAAAACAAGGTGTCAGTCTGGGCACAAAGCAATTTTCTTTGTAATTTTCGTGCCTCATGAAAAATGAGGCTAAAAATAACCATGATCTATCTGTTTGAAACGTTGACGGTCACATTAGATAGCAAAAAAAAAAAAAAATTTTTATCCTGACAAAGAAAAATTTCTGATTTTAGATAAATTTTGACAAAAATCTGGGTCACCAAAATTGAGATCACATTGTCTAAAACCGTTCTGCTTGTTTAGCATTTCCCCACCACCAAATTAACCCGCCAATAGATCAATTTAAGAAAAATGTGTTTAAATAAGATAACCCAAACAGAAGACAATAGACCATAGTGGCACCAGCATCATATATATAGCTTTGCTATACATTCAATTTTAACCCATAAACATTTGTCCCTCCTCTCTAGGCCTTTGATGATGCCATTGCCCAGTTAGATCAATTGAATGAAGAATCGTACAAAGACAGCACATTGATAATGCAGTTGCTCCGGGATAACCTCACGGTAAGTCTGGTGTTGTGTGAAAGCTTTGCATATTATGGCCAATAAATATACCGGGGTACCTTGAACTTAACCTTTTAGTATCATCCCAACCCGATCATTGACCGTTGACGCATGCTGTTTGTAAAAACAAATTCATGTCTTCATTGTCTACAGCCAAACACAAACCATTAGACCACTGTGGTCCCTATTTATTTGTTATAGAAGGTATGAAAAAACAAGGGAAAATGGTATAGCTTCAAAGTTAAAACAGGTAACAGAACAAAGAATGTTTTAGGTTTCTCCTTCATAAGCCGACAAACACACTACAAAAAAAACCCCCACCAAAGTATGACAGCTCAAGTAATCGCAGAAAAGTATGGTTGGTGTGGTCAGGCGACCTGTTTTAACTTTGATGAAGCTATATCTTTTTCCCTTGTTTGTTCATACCTTCTATTTGGATTTTTAGCGTCTGGCAGCCCTCATTCCTTTTATTTGTTATATGATACTTTACTCGTTTCTGCACAAGTTGATGTTAAATTAATTAGTCTGGGTTTTGAATTTTTTAATGTTTTAAGTATTATTTAGGTTATTTCTTATATAATCTGTAACTTGGAAAGACAGTTAAGAATGAACAATTTTCCCCTAATTTTATCCTTCAAATATTTAGCCTAATGCTGCCACACTTATGGTTGGTTTGGAACAGATTTCTGAATTGCCTTAATAGATTGTCTGAATTTGGATTGCACATATATTATGCTTTACTGAAATAAAGGATGGGTTTCCTGTTATGGCAAAACAATGGAATATGTTCATGTATCACAAAAGACAAGGAATGTGCTTCCGGGTCATTCTGTTAAGGAAATTGAATACAATTCCCTAAGGACTTTTGGTAATAATTCTTAACATCTGGTTTTCTTGTTTTATTTCCATAATTATGTGAATGAAATTTGCACCTTTTTTATCTCGAGAAAACAATGATTTCCAGAATATTAGCAAAGATTGGTTTTTTTAAAGTAACTAATGGGGTTATCATCAAGTGTTCTAATATATTTTTTACATTGTGTTCCTTTACAGCTGTGGACGTCAACAGATACAGCAGATGGTGAACAGGAGGCTGAGAACCCGTGATAAGACAAAAGTTTTATGTTCCTGCGTTTCAATTTTGTCTTTGACTTATTTTTCTTCTAAGTGAAAGGAGAGAATCATCATCACCATGTTCACAATATGTAGGCCCCGTACCCAAATACATTTCTGATTTTTTTTTGATTTTTTTTTTCTAAACTAGGTTTTAGATATCATCATAACTGCGTGAGATTTTTTAAAAGGATAAAATCTTGAGTGAAGAATTGTGTGTATGAAAATAGTTGGGCTATTAATGAAAAAAAAAAAAGCAAATGTTTTTAATATCTCTTTTACTTAATAATATGTTTTTACCTGTTGTTCATGCTTGTTAAGTATTATCAAATCACATAGAGTGTTGTCTTGAATAAATGAATGATGCAGTCTTTTGCATTTTGAAGTGCAGGAATGTTCTGGAATGATGTCTCATTCAACAGGACTGGGGATTTACAAACAATTACAGAAAGAAAAGATTTTTCCTCCCCAACTTGAGATTTGTGGGGCTTAAATAAAGGGCCCTTGAAAACTGATGAGGAAATGGGCAGTTTTCTCTTGTGTTTGTTGATTTGAAGCTGGGAATATTGTCAAATTTTGTGATATGGCGATATTGACATCTGTCATGGATTGATAATGTTCTGTTTGTCCAGTTGATGGCTACCTAGAAACATCATCATCAATGTAAGATTGAAAGTGACTCTACTAGGATAAAACCATCCGTATCATGCTGGGCCTTGTATCTTGCCTATCTTTTTGCAAAATCTCATCTGGCATCGTGGCAACATTATTATAAGTGCTTTTTAAAATTATGAATTTGACAGAAAAGAAGAAAGAAAAAAATTAACCAGTGAACTTTCCACCTTGTAATGGGTGCTATGACATATGGATTTGACCTTCATTATGGTGGTCAAAGTACTTACTGTGTTTGTAGTATGATCCCAGAGATTACCAGAGATTATTTTTTTTTGCATGGGGTACTGTCATTCTATATGAATGTTTCCACTTTGTAACCCCATTTGTATGGTTCTATCAGTTGTGTAGTTTTTGTTTTTTTCCAAATAAACTTGCTGAATATCATTATGGAATTTGTATGATCATTCTATGTATTATGATCTGTAATAATATTGAACACAATATTTCTCTCTTTAAATTGATCAATATACTATGTCGGGATTAACACACCAATTCTTATGCCGTTTCTGTGATCACTGTTAGCACAGGTTTGTTCTCATCTGTAGTAAGGTTATCCACACCTTACATTCCTCCAAGGACGCCCATATGATCTAGCTGTATTTGTATTCTTCTGCCCTGTTGGCAAAAGCCACTTTTTCATATATTTTTTTCCTTTTGTTTGCATTACTATTTCTTCTTTTCTTTACTTTATTTCTTTCCCTTTTTTTTCCCCCCTTTTGTCTTTTCCTCTTGATTTTGGTTGTTGCTGTGTCAGTGAGAGACCAGCACTTTGCTGTGCAGTTCATTGGCTTATTATTTTGTCATATACATCACTATTCAATCTTTTTAAATAGTGTTGGTTTGATATTTGTCCATAACCTTTATGGTTCCTATATATCAATGTTTTTTGTTGTCTGATGTTATTGTCTTAAGTTTTAAACAGGTTTTCCCCAATTACACTTCATTTCTCCATTGTATGAGTCCGTAGTTACAATTCCTGTCTGGCAATTCATATATATTTAAGTATAATTATAATCCATTATATTTGAGAGGAAAACTAGCATAATACATCAAACATGTGTTAAATTGCTTGCATTTTATTTTTACAAGTATTTATAGTCATTTTTCAAATATTTCACATTAGTGTTCAAGTTCAAGTAGCTTTTAAAAGAATATTAAGGGATGGGTTGGTTTTTTTTGTTTTGTTTTTTTCAGTAAATTCAGTCTTCAAAGACCTGATACAGAAAATATATTTCTTATTCTAAAATTATGTGTGTAAACCACAACACTTTATTTACAGCTCAGATGTAATTGCACCCACTTAGCTATTCTATACAATACTACTAACATTCTTGGCACTTTTGGAATTATTGGCAAGTTGTTTGTAGATGTCCATTCTGCTCAACACCTGCTTTGGTACTCCTTCAATTTGATTTTAGTTTCCTTACCCAGAAAAAAAAGTGGGGTTTTGGTGTTTTTCTTTGTTCCTTTTTGTACTCTCCTATCAACCTTTTTTTTCCTATTTCAGTCTAGTGATACACGCCCTTTGCCAAATGTGTAACAGAGATGTGTTAAATCATATTCTGATTTGAGTTTGCTAAGCATATAAGCTTGTTAGGTTGTAACTTTATTAATTATGATTTTTTTAAGAAAAGCCTTCAATCTCAACTAGGCCATTTGACAATAAAATAATGTGTAAGTGTTCAAAACTTTTTTCTTCTTTCAATTACCTGTTTGTTTTTGTTGAGAATGGTGAAAAATATAACGGATAGTTAAGCTCAAAGGTATGCCCAATTTTCTGAAATTCTGGGTCCACAAAATTACACAAATCAGTTGTCCGGATTTGGTCAGGAGTTGTTATAATTAAATTAAACATTGCGCTCTGCTTTGATCTATAATGATTGTATGCCCAATCACAGGGTAGAGATGCCGTGGAGGGTTGGCACCTCAACAACGATTGTAGGTGTGTTGCAGTACTCTATTCACGACTGCAGCTTGAAGCTTATTTGATTGGTTGTCCATATTTTATGACCGGTGGAAGGCTGGTGTCATTAGAATGACCACATTCAAGCCTCTTCTGTCATTAGTGTTTCTACCCCTGTCTCATTACATTTAAGTTGAGGGCCGACTCGTATTTGTGTTCCTGTTAGATTTGTGCTGTTACTGTTACAGTACAGGAGTCAAAAGGATGACCTGTGCATGAATTTAATAAGTGTGTGTACTTTAAGCACACGCATAGATAGTATTTTTGTCTTGTTAGTGTTTAAAAGCCCCTTCCAAAGTGAGCAGCGTCTAGGAGAAACAAAGTAATCACCACACAATAGAGTTGAGGCTTTTGACAATGTTTTTGACAGCCAGACTCAAATCCTCCATCATTTCTGTCAACAGTACTTTCTTTACCTCTCAATTACAACACCTATGTGGATAGTGCAGTAATTGCTGACGGCGCATAATTGCACACTGTAAACTACAGAACTGATATATATTCATGCAATGAAATAAAATGTCAAAAAGAAAAACAATTGAAACGAGGTCTAGATAAAGGTAGAGGATAGGTGGACCCCGGGGTCTACCTAGCCAAACGGATAGGTGGACCCCGGGGTAAAGATAGTTGTACCCTGGAGGAGTCGATGAACACATCAAAAACAAGCAATTTCTTGAACATGGGGGTTATGTTATGTTCGGTTTTAAGATGGAGTGAACTTTCTTTTCTTTTTTTTTGCGCCAAAATGAAAAAAATGCATCAATTCTTTGTTCAAGGTTAGGTTAGATCTCTTACTTAGCGTTAGAGAATTAAACTTAAACCGTGGCCTTTGACATTACAAAATAATGATATCGGATTTATAGTTATATATCTCGATAGACTAGCGGCTTATCCAGGGGGCAACAAGAAATTGTTACTATTCTGTTTCACGCTACGGGTCTATGAGTATGAGCCTTAAGGACTTACTAATGTATTTCTAGAATTAGAATTGAACTATAGACGTCTAGGTAACTATAACCATGACTAACGATTAGATTATATTGATATCTAGATCTTAGACTCAGACAGTAGAGAATTAGAAGTAAATTGAGCAACATACTAAAAGTAATGATGTAAATGTAAAATCTCCATAATGCTTGCATATAAAGTTGACTGATGTGTACTCAATCTCCTCGGGCCATTTTAATGCTCCCTTTAATTTTAATCCAGAATTCGTCAATTGCACACTGTGTGCACTCCTGTCCTTTCTCCATTTTTCGTTGAGTGCTTCACCTCTAACGATCAACTTTCGTTCGAAGTCCTTGAATGACTTGAAGGAATCACCAACACTCAACGAAATGGTGGAGTCTTGGTTTACAAAAGCCATGCTGTATGAATATGAATGGTTATAGCTCTACAAAATACATCTTGTTCACTGAAAACAACTTGATAAGTGAGCTCGCAGATGGTGACATATGTCATCTTGCCAACGCAAATCGTGACTGATATGTCATCTTGTCAACCCAAATGGTGACTGACTGACATGTCATCTTGTACATAAATGCATGCTCGTTACGCATCTGGCCAGAGGCTACTGTGTGGTCCATAGAACCGATTTTTACATGCTCAGGGGAATATAATATCCACCTACTGGAGTTGCTTGGGTTGCTTTTTTCTCATCTCTCAAAATTATCCAGTGACTAATTTACACTGTGTGATCAGCAAATACAGTTCAATACATCCAGTAGTATTGCATACATTATTATACTGTGTCCTCCTCCAATTGTGTCTCACCTTGCCGTGGTGGAGGAGCTTGCGGTCTAAGAATGAGGATCCAGACTAAGCTGACACAGGGCACGGTAAAGTGCCTTGAGGTGGCAGCCCCACCATTTGTCTAGGTTACTGTGGGGTAATCTCCTGCATAGCCGAAATGTTTGATTCAAAGAACAAGGCGACATAAGCACGACTCACGGACTGACCTAACGATGACGACCGCTTTACGTAAACGGACTACGAGATTTGGCACATGGAACATTAGGTCCATCAATGGAAAGGAAA
>JARDUL010002038.1:0-11094 GCA_030265205.1 Dirona pellucida | reverse complement strand
CCTTCTATAGATATGGGTTTGCCTCTCATGTAGTCAATGATGCCTTCTATAGATATGGGTTTGCCTCTCATGTAGTCCATGATGCCTTCTATAGATATGGGCGTATCTTAGAATTGAGTAAAGCTATAAGATCACTCAATGGTTGCAATCTCAACTATATTTTTTTATCCCCCTTGCAGGTGAATTTCTTTGACGATCACACCAAACTAATTCTGAGCAATATAAAGAATGACTACCTGGTGACCTACATAGACGAGGAGCGCTGTGCCCGAACGTACAATCTATGCCACATCATTCAGGACGGATGTGGAAGTGACATTGCAGATCGAATGGCGTTTGCCAGGTCCTATCTCAAAAACCTTGTGGACATCGAGGGTGCCGATATTTGATTGCGCACTGATCAAAAGAAATTAAGGAGAAGTTACGACAAAGAATCTTCCCTAGTCCTTTCCTTGTCATCTCAAAGTCTTTCCTCGCCAGATGCATCACACTGAAAGAAACGCCATCAATTGCTTTAACATTTTCTGTGTGGTCAATATTGAATTTCATTTACAAAGTTCCAAAGTTCACTCCACCATATTCAGATCATTATTTGGTCTCTTGTCACTTAGTGTCTTATACAAAGACTGGTCACGCCTTTGTAATTGATCACAGTCACATCATCTCACCATTGATTACTGAACACAGATCTTAACTGATTGGTTACTTAATATTTACAGTGCAGCTGTTAAACCATCCATACCAGAATGTGTTTGAAATGTCTAGGATTTTACTTAATGGCGCTCAATATATACTATGTCATTTTTATTGTCACAATGGTAAGATCCAGTGAATGTCTTTAGTTTGATTCCGTTAACTGGGACCATCCAATCTATCATTCCAAGTAACCTCAAATGGGTTTCTATATACTACATAGGATGTCATTGTATGCAAACTTTAACTTTGATTCCTACAATATTTTTTTTTAATATTTTTTTTGCTTTGATAATCTGCACAGCAGGAATTCATTCATGATCATTGTGGATACGAAGAGTGTCGGAATAGATTTTCAAGCCTCTTGGTGTAAGGAATTTTGTCTCTCAGCAAGCAGTTTCAAGAAAAATAATTTTATCACATCGATTTTGTCACAACGGCGTTTGATACTAGGTAATGGTCTCAGCTTTTTCATGGCAAAGTTTGTTTACTCAAGTAGAGCACCTTTTACTGTCCTTTATTAGAATTGAGAGTAGTGTGAAAGACCCGAAACATTGAAATATTGATTGAATTTTTTAAATCTTGTTCTGTGTTAAGTGTTTGTGTTAGTATCTGTGTAAAGAATATCTTACATGGAATTAGTGCTTCATAACATCTTCATGAAATAGCCCAGTGACTATCACAACTATGCAGACAAAACACAAAACTGATTTTATTTTTTTAATAAATTTTTTTTCCCTTTGCTTGCTCTTCGTTCAACATTCAATGCCTCAAGCCTTCTATGTCAAACCAAGCAATCTTGACAAAGTACTCTGTGATCTCATGTTCCTCCACAGCCATTGATAATTCAGTAATTGCCTTGTTTTGAATACGTCCATGAACTAAAATGAACAGCCTTTGTCTGAGTGACTTTCCAGCGAACAATCCGTCTCTTACAAAAGCATCCAAATCTAAGACATACTTTTTATCAAACCAAATGTTAAAGGAGATAGATGATATTTTCATATTGATGATGTGTATTTCAACAGATGACTATATAATATTATTATGCTATATCTATATTATTTAGACTTATGGATATGTCTCTTGCTCATGAGCAGTATCTTTGTATACTGATATCACTGTGTGCGTCTGGTTTGTATTTAAAATCAGTGTCTCATTTCGTGTATATATACGTTATACCATAATCCATTATTTGACCATGTTCTATATTCACAATCCGGCATTGTATGAGGTTAATATTTTGGTTTTGCTCTCATGCATATGTGTATGTGCGTATGTTTTTTTGTTCTACTTGTCATACGGAGCAAAGTAGCTCATGTTTCATTATTATAAATTAACTTGATTTTAGCCATAGGATAGGAAAACATCCTTGACAGCGACCAAATTATTATATTTTGAAATCACATGTGATTT
The DNA here is from genome assembly GCA_030265205.1 of Dirona pellucida. Taxonomy (NCBI): domain Eukaryota; kingdom Metazoa; phylum Mollusca; class Gastropoda; order Nudibranchia; family Dironidae; genus Dirona; species Dirona pellucida. The sequence continues at coordinate 8,985 of JARDUL010002038.1, read as the reverse complement.
TGAATCAAGTTGCTGTTGTGTATAATGGTAGTAGAAGAAAAGAATGCCCATTTCAAACTTGTGCTTTGTTTTGTGGAAAGGCGACACATATCTGGACAACTTCAGAGAGACAATTGTAGCTGGAGAGAATAATTTTAAAAACATTAAAACCCTTCATAGCAAAAGATTGCTTTTGGTTATGTAGTTTTTATCATGTAGCTCAAGCTTATTTTGTATTGAAAAGAATTTGCTGGGTTTTTCTTTTCTTTCATGACCATCGATAGCTCCCTATCTCCATTCATCGCTTGTATATAGCCGACAACTGAAGTCTTTTGCTTCATCAAGAACCCTGTCACGTTATGTCACATCACATCCATATTTCACAATGTTTGTTTAGCAGAGCATGGCTTGTGTAAGAGAGATGTTTGTATAAAAAAAAAAGAAATTTGCATTTAATTGGCTATGAGATTCTTATGTACTCCAGGTTACTTCAATATTTTAATGATTTTATAGATGGAAAATGTCAGTGTGAAAGAGGACAAGTGTCGCACGAAGACAAAACAACCTTTGTTTTTTGTTTTTTTTGTTGTCTCAAATAGATATTTGTTCGATCCGTCAATTATTTATGTCTCTAATGCTGCATTTGATGATGCAACACTTTCTAAATTTTCTTTGAAGTTGCTTAAATTAATTCTATTTTAAGACGAGTTTGCGGAAACAACCTTGCAGTATGACTCTAATTCCAGCACAAGGGGACTAAAAGTACCATTGTATTATTTCCAAAGATTGCTTTCACAGCATTGAAAGTAATTTTTCAAAAATTAATATTTATATTTCAAAAATACCAAATCAGTTGGAATAATCTGTATCTTTTCTCCGGTAAGAGTTTTATGAGTTAGATCAGATCAGAGAGGGGTTCTGTATCAAGACGACCGCCATTTGACATCTATACCATTTCTATGTTATCCTCCTATCAATGTATCATGTTTAGCTGTACAGCACCAACTCACCCAAGTGCCATTTACTAGAGGTGGAAAGTAACCATCACAAGATTGTTTCGTTTATTTTTCCAGTTTTGTCGTAATATTTATATTTTTTTTAATTGTCAAGAGACTGACAGAAAGAGTGAAGTTTGAAAAATAAACACTAGAATTTACAATGTTTTGAATGAGTTCAATATATTTCATATGTAATTTGTACTTTTATTTCCAATAGTAATGATATTCCACTTAATGAATGATACAAATTGAATTTATCTGTAAAATATTATGATCTTTTTTATCAAAGTAAATATTTGGTAGTTTTGTTTTGTTTTTTATTCAAAGTTGATACAAAGATTTATAATTTCATTTATTGAATAAATTTGTAAAAATGTACATTCATATTTTGTAAATACATTCATATTGGTTTGGCATTGATCACAATATTTGTATTCTGCATGGAAAATGCACTCACTCATTTTAATTTTATTATTACCACCGCCCTATATTAGTGGTATGTGTGAATGGACTGAAAGTGAAACAAAACATTCTTTCTTTACCAAGTAGAAGAAATATGATGTGTTTGTGTGCATGGTGTGTATCTCTGACAGTAGACGAGGCCTCATATCCGTTTTAGATTAATCTTGACTAAGTCTGTTGATGCTGATGGTCAGAATTAAGGAGTATGAATTATCTGACATCTAAATATTCCCTCAATAATGTTTTCGCCCCCTGACCCCCTGACCACATTGAGTCACCAAATATTGTTCGGATCACAGTGTTTTACTATAATGCCAAAGAGCATTACTCCACTCTCACAGTCTCAGAGCGAGTGTGTTGAGGGTTTAAGCTCCTAGATTGAATGAATGACAACGACAAGTTTTTGTTTGTTGTGTGCATGTCGGCTTCGAACGTTCAATCAGGAACGCTGTCTACCCAGTTATTTGTTAGAGATGATAATGAATTTGTTATTAGTTTAACCTTTGTATTTTGGGAGGTACTTACAAGTTTTCCAATGTTGTCATCATTATTACTACATTGAATGTCTTGGTGTGTTTTTGACTTGGTGTCTAATTTGAGTGAATTGTTCAAGTGTTGAGAGAATGTGATAGTAATTTCAGACAGTAATCAGAGAAATTCTGTAACTGATATTATTTCAATTTTATTTCTTTATTGTTTTATTTTGTGACTGGCTGAAAGAGGAAGGAAAGTTATGAAATATAAGATTTCTTGGTTAACTAAGCTCTGAAAATCATAAAGCGAGAGTGCGGTTGACAGACTGTATAAAGGAGTAAATGAGAGAGAGAGAGAGAGAGAGAGAGAGGGAGAAAACGTGTTGTACATGCTAAGGTTAGAACAGCTGTAGCTTACAATTTTCATCCATCTCGTATTGCTTTTGTTTTGAATATTTGCTAAAGACAGTCCTACTTTGCCAAATCAATGGGACCAAATTATACAATGTTCTGGGTGGACGCTACATCATTTCACTCAAACATTCCAGGTGATATTTGCAAGCTATCGACATTTTTTTAAAAACAGTAATGCCATTTATTTCACACTATATCTCTTAAAATTCCTGTTATGGAAAAATAATCCTTTTATAATCCTGTTACAATTATTTTTTTTATGAAAGAAATGATTACAGAATACTGTATGATTGTTTGTTTTTTTTGGTTTGTAATTTGGAAACTGTTTTATATAATATATTCCATGAAACTTTTAAAATATCCCAAGCCTTATGAGTGTTGAAGTTTCGTGCCTGCACTATGAGAAATACTGCTGAAAAATCTTTTCGTCTTCAACTTTAGGTCCTTGAGATATACATGTATTACATTTCTAAACAAACTATGCATCATAATGATTACTTTCGTTCTTTCCTTAATCAGTTTGATGTGAAAAATTATTCTGCAAAACACGGAGAGGAATAACTCCCAAATACACATATTATTTTGGTATTTATTTTTGGTAATAAAAGATAAATCCAATCTATATTCTGGTTGAATTCATTTGTTATGTGTTGGCTATTGGATATCATCACACTGCTGCTCAATTGGATGTTTGAAAAATCAGTCATGCGTTTGAGGGGTTCGCATTCTGAACGGGGAGAATCTTTGGATTATTTTTTCCAGTTCTCAAGGCTCTGTCCAACAAACCTCAGTGCAGATGACAGACTTGAAACAGGGGGCACTGCCTTTAAAATATCCTTGTACATCAAAAAGAGCATCACACTACGTATGTCTTGAAAATTCAGAAATAAATGTTAGAAAGAAGAGAAACAGCAAATGTTATTTCGGTGGGTTTTGTTTGAACATGCATGTGGCGTGGATCAATCACCAAATCCCCCCTTTCCACACACACATTATAGTATAGTGATCACATTCCTGGAAATAGCTCCCATTCATGTTGAGGATACCAATACATTTATAAAGATAAATAATGATAATGAACAGTATTTATTTAGCCCTTGTCCACGATCATCACTGTGCTCGTAAGTGCTTTACAGGAAGCACATTTGCCCAGGGAAAGCAACTGAACACTTAATACACCACATGGTGCCTATCAGGCACGAATTCAATTTTTGGGCAAGGACAATGCTTCTGGGGGGTCTTCCGAATTTCACGAATTTCACGTCCGTCATTGCTGAGCATATTATGCTTTTCTTAGATTCCTGACCCATAATAGCATATTTCCAGTCTTGTGTTCAACCAATTGTGATGGTCAAGCTGTTTACATAAAGAAGGGATCTACTTGGGTAGGGGTGAAGGTTTGCATCTAATACTGGACTGGCTTCAATACTGCTTACTGAATATGAAAATTGGATTGACAGCAAAGAAAAAAGCCTAGACATATTCCCATTGTCATGGTATGCTGCGTCAAAATGTAAAAAAATTGAATTTTTCTTTTTATGTTCAAATCAAATTGAAAAGGATACTTTAAAAAGACATTGATGGACAAAATAGTTCACACAAAATACCAGCCTTTTTCAATGAAAAATAACCATACTTTATTAAAACATAAAAAGTGAAAATAATATTTTAAATACATTTTAAAAATTTATTCTTGTAATTGTGCACCTTTGAAGAAAAATAGTGAATTAAAAATGTTTCCACTATAATATTATAATATATTAGCTTTTAGAAAAAATATACACTTGATCTCATCTCTTCCAAGAAAGTTTTGACGATCCCAATAAGAGAACTCTCATTTGTCATATTAATTAGGTTACCAAATTTAAACACTGTTCCTTGGCAGACAAATGAGTATTTCAAGTCATCCTGTAATTATAGTACAGAGAATTTAAGGTCAAAGCTGTAAATATAATTTATATTTTTATTTTATATAAATATAATTGATTAGAATGCTCATTTATCAAAGACGGTACTGAAATGTCTCCTGAATGTACTGAGTAGAAACTAGCTGCCGGGAGAGACCAATGGGAATGGACGCATAAGATAATTTTCCATTTTGTGCATGGGTTTTTTATTTACCTTTGATCTTTAACTCATGTGTGAGTCACGTCCTTTGCTATTAGTTGTTACACCCTTTATCTAGGTTTCCAATGGTTCATTCATCTCAGAAAGCTTAATTGATCTTTATCAAATGAAAACCGTTTAATTCAGGTAATTATTTGTTATCGATATCAAAATTAAAGACTAGCTGGTATCATCCATTTGTTATCTATACCTTCATTTTGTTATTATATTGACTGCAGCAGTGATGGTAACAAAAAAATAAATCACCTTTGCTTTAGTGCATACTCAGTAGTCAAAGCAATTATGCTTAAAATAATTCAGAAAGAAGGCTCAAAGTTACAGAAAATGTGTATACAAGAAAATGGATTAAGAACAAAAACAAGTTAAAAATTTTAACTTGAATTGTCCTCTCGTAGATACTCGAAGCAACGTCTAAACCCGGACACACAATTCTTTACTGCTATGCATTATGATACATACATTATTATGACAGACACCAGTTCAAATACAGAAGGGAAGTAATGCAATGCCAGTACAATAAACAATAGACAGGAACCAAAACATGATTATAACAGCAAGGTCAAACCTGCAACGGCCACTCTTTGAGCTTATCCACCACCCTGTTCAACATCAATAAATTCAATTGTAAGGCACACGTCGTCAGCAGGAATTGTTCAGCATGGGTCATTTGTGTCAATCTATGTATGCCATCATCACATAGAGTGAGTCGTATTCTGTACACAGTAATAATTTATTATGGACTTGAGGACAACAAATGTTATATAGGAAAATCTTCTATCTTTAAAAATATGTAAAAATAAATACATTGGTCTCCATGAGAATGAAAGAATAAAAATAATCTTTGAAAAATATGTAAATAATGAAATATATATTATGATACACATTGGGATGAGAACACGTCTGCTGAAATAACATTATACATAAATAAAAAGTCAAGCATCAACTTCAACAAAAAAAACAAAAAATCATGAGGCATTTATAGGTTGACATCCAAATTCACACAGAGCAAACAAGATCATATTAGAAAGCATAGCAGAGATCATACTCATAGTCCTTAACTTAACAAATTTGTGTGTAGCATAAATGACATATCCACATCAGGATATGGACCTATTGCCATGAGATCATTTCTGGGAACCCAATGTTAAATTTCTATTGCTCAGGTGCAAAATGATTTTATCTGTATCGAATCAACATTAAAACAATGACAATTTTTTTAATTGTTTGTTCCTTTCCAATACTCATAGCCAAAGGAATGAGGGCTGTCAGAAGATAAATACCTAAATAAGAGGTAGGGAAAAACAAGGGGAAAGGGTATAGCTCCAAGTGCAAAACAAGTATAAAAAAAATAAAAAATCCTGTCTCCACTTGATCAGCTAACAAACTGAGTAAACAGAAAACACATTACCCAAGCTAGTAAGGCAATCTCAAGCAGGCGGTATCAGAGCCGTGCATTCTGGGCGATGTTGACGACCGACGACGTAATACCGGGTGACACAGAAAGAACGGAACCCACATATTTCGCAATAACTTTGTTGAATATGCTGTGAATCTTTTACTATGCTCTTGTTGGCAGCAGAGCGAGCCTGTCTGGGAAGACCAGGTGACCAACACTTTGTAATTAACACCTACCCTTAAACTTTTTTCACCCAGTTGTGAAGAATTGACTTATATGGCCCCCGTTTAGAGTTGAGCTTATTCCGGAACAAAACAAGAATATCTATAAGTTAATCAGTTTTGCTTCTACAGCAAATGCCTTGGGTCGTTTAGTTCCACTTCATTTCAAAAAGAGAAAATTAGGATTATAAATCAAAATTGACAATTTCAATTGATTTAGTAAGGTGTTGATTTCAAACTATAAAATGATTCAATTCAATGCCATTAAGGTCAATACAACGTCGAAACAAAATATCTTGTTTGCTTCAAGAGAAAGTTAGTGCACAAAATGGAAAAAGGGCCATATTTCACTAGGTAAAATTGTTGCGCGCCATACGACACATACTGTTTGCATGGTTTTGAAATTTTGAACATGCGTCATCCATTACCTAATGTATAGCTGTGCAAAATTTGGTTATTTTTGCTTCAAAAATAAGAAAGTTAAAGCAAAAAACATGGGTTCCGTTCTTTCTGTGTCACCCGGTACTTATGGCTATTATAGATTTACTTTTTTGTACTTGTGATCTCTCAGAAATGTCTGCTTTATTCTCCTCAACCTCAATATCACAGATGTTGGCTTCTTTGTTTGTTCAGCAATCGCCTGCAAAACCACTCTACTGTGGCCAGCTCTACATTCAGCCTCAAGTAATGCACAAGATATATTTACATGAACTAATGATGCACCCACCTTCCCGCATTATGCTAGAGATAAAGAGGGAAATGTTAGGGTGAGGTGGGAACGGGTTTGAGTGAGAGAGTGAAAGCAAGATAAGTAAAGTCCTTTAAAGCCATGAGGGCCATAGAGCCGGTGCTTATCCCGGTTCCTGTAGCGTGAAGCGGACTGAGTGACAATATGTCACCCTTCTGGATAGGACGCTGGTCTATCGCAGATTACTTTTCCAGCTGTAGGCTGGTACCCATTTTTACACTTGGGTGGATGAGGCAATTGGAGTAAAGTTTCTTGCCCAAGAAAAACAACGAAGTGGCAGTGATAGGATTCGAACCCACGACCTTCGCCATGAGAGTCTGCTGTCCTAACCACTCGTCCACCTCGCCTCCAAAAGCAAGATAAGGGGAGAGGCAAAAAGAGAGAGACAGAAGGAGTTGAGAGAGAGAACAGATAGAGATTGAGAGACCTATTGACTTAGGAGTAGATGCAACACTGGTACCATAATAATATCAAACAGAAGGTGAGCACAGCAAAGACAAATCATGGTTGAAAAATATATCAAAAGTTGAACATAGTAAATACAATGGGAATATTAATTACATTAAATGAAACAACCGGATAATACAACGCATCAATCAGTCTCTCATGGGGAAGTTACCAAGTAATAAATAATATCATATTTCATATAGCTTTGTAATACTCAAACAAAGACAGCCCATAAGTAATACTACAAAAAATACAACAAAAAAAACATTACAAGGAAGTACAGTCTACTTCCTTAACTCGTCGGGACGGGGAAAATAGTTGTGATTGACCCAAGTTGCAATTAAGCGTCAATAATTAGAATAGAACTTGAAATGGAGAATTATAATATATGTTTGACAATAACCTTTTCCCTCTGACCTTTCCACTGGCTTGGGACCGACCAGGTGATAGAAATTTTACAAGGTGAATTGCCACTCTGGTCGCAAAACACATGACTGATCCTACCAGGCGTCTTAATCTAAGGTGTGTAACAAGTCAGAGGGGCGTTGACAGATGCTGATGTGGCATTAGCGTTTTCTGGAAATTTAAACAAATCATTGAATTTCCTTTAAATGTTATCAAATGTTATGTCCAAGAGGTGGCAATTAACCGAAGAGAGTCAATATTAACCAGTCTAATCTATATAGAATAATTCTGGATTTGACGGAGAGTTGAAATTATGTGGAAGTTATGATTGAACGCATTACTATTTAATCAGAGGGGACTGAGCAATAACAACGAAACAAACAAGGAAGTGTCTTTATAAACTAAAATTGTAAGCCTAAATTTGGCTCTATCATAGATTGGTCCAGAAGTAAATAGCTCAAGATGTAATGGAATGGCTTTGTCTTTATAACATTCTGTGTTACAACGATCAATTTTTTGTTCAAAGTTTGGAAATTCTTATAGGTGAAGCACTCATCGCTCAAACGGCAAATCTAGTAATGCAAAGTATTGAAGTGGAAGGAACATTTCTATGGAAGTGAAATACACAACAGGTTCCGTTATTGGGTCAATCTGACAAAAGATAAATACAATGAAACAAAAACAAAATTATGAAATTGTTTCATTGAACTCAAGACAGTTCAGGCTTATTCCACAGCTGTATCAGGTATTCCAGGCCTCCTCGTCATTCATTACTTGCGACATATTCAAGGGGTGGAGGGGTATCTATATAGACATATTGCTTTCATTTCAATACTTACATAGTCCAAGACATTTAATTAACCAAAAAGTAAGTTCCAGATCATCTCTGTCACCACAACATAGTTCCATAACTCATCTAGTGATGAGATATCTTCTCAAATAAACCATAAAAATAGATATTCCCTCATTATAATAATCGCAGTGCTCTGATTTATGACACATCTCCAAAATCATACAACAAAAATGCATAATCTTCTTTTCAACAACACAGCATATGACAATATGTTACCTAAAGCACATCCTTGCTCGGGTATTCCATTGATAAGATCATTAGCTTAATAATTATGGCTAATTCTTTTGCACTTTGAGTATATGACATTTAGCATACTTAATTTAATGAAAATAAAAATTGTAAAATTGTAGACATCATCAAAGGCAATTTTCCAGTAAATTCAAGAGAGCAAGACTAGCAAGTAATAAATTATTTAAAAAAAAATAAAATAAATATATATATATATAAAATATTTGGTCAAAT
>JARDUL010001927.1:0-13559 GCA_030265205.1 Dirona pellucida | reverse complement strand
TTACCGATAAACACTTGCTGTTACCCCAGTGGTTACTCTTCAGTTACAGGACAACTGGGAGTTGCCACCTGGGCAAGTCCATATTATACAATGATATATTATGATTTTGAACTTTTGCTTTTCATTTTGTCTACCAGATTGAACGGTCATGGAGAGCGCTGAGGCTATTTTGGAAAATGAAAATAATTCCAATGTGGAATCGGAATCCCATATAAGACAGCAACAGTCAAATCAAAATGCAGGCGCCCACGAAGAAGGAGGTGGTCCTGATGCCTCTGAAATTAATTTGGGGCCTGATTTGAATGATGCCTCTGTGGACGCAAAACCAGATTTGCCAAAAGCTGCATTAGGTGATTCTCACGAGGATTTGAAAGTAACATCTCAAGATTCATCAGCAGAAATGGAGCAAGATACAATTGACGAAGAAGTAGGAGCAGAAGAGGGGTTGCAGAATAAATCTAAAAATTTAGTGGACAGTGGAAGAAACGATGATGATAGATCTTCAAGTCCGGAAGCAGATAATATCAATGAATTAACAAATGAAAAGGCAATTGGAACAAACGCATCTACAAGTACGCCTCAAGCTGAACAAGAGAATATTTCAGAAAATGAAGAGGCTAAAGAAAGTTTAAAAAATAAGGATGATGGTGACAGTGATGAGCTGATAAGTAGTAACGCTATCAGTTCAGCAAAACAGGATTCAGGGGATCAAAAAGAAAATGCGTTTGACACCGTTGAATGTCTTGGGGGAGATGGAGATGACCAATGTGATCTATCTGAGCCACCCACACTTACTAAACAGTCTGAAACTGAAACAGAATCTTTTCTGCACTTTTCACCTTTGGGAGATAATGACTTAGTGCCTAACTTAGTGCGAAACATTTCAGAAAATGAAAACAGTCAGATTATATCAAATAATGATGATGATGCTGCAATGGAGGTTGAGAAAGTCTCAAATGCACGTAGTGAGGGCGCTGAAGAATCTTCGACTGGAAACAGTGAAAATACCATGGACAAAGAAATGGAAATGGACTTGAATGAGGAGGAGCCAGGGACTAAAGCAGAAAGTTCAGCAGTGAGCCAAGAGGAAGAAAACATGTTGCTTGATGAGGAGATCAGTGATAAAGACAACAAAGTGGGGACAGAAAATAAAGCTGAATCTGAACAGGAGTCAATGGAAACTGTTGAGGAGTCATCTGAGAATTGTAATGATGCAGTGCAAAAAGAATCTGAACATCCATCGATGGAAACAGAGGAAGAGACATCTGAGAATAGTGTTGAGGTGCAAAAAGAGTCTGAACAGACATTAATAGAAGCAGTAGAAAAGTCATCGGACGCAAATGATGTAGGACAAATAGAGCCGGATCAAACATCAATGGAAACAGCAGAAGAAGACAAAGATGCAGGGCAAGACAAGTCTGATGAACAACCATCATTGGAATCAGTGGCAGAGTCATCTGATAAAACCAATGGAAGTCGCAAAGAGTCTGAGCAACCATCAGTAGAAATAGCAGAGGGGTCGTCTGAGAATGATGACATAGAAGAAAGAGGGTCTGAGCAACCAACATTGGAAACAGTGGGAGAGTCATCTGAAAAATTTGATGGGGGGCACAGAGAGTCTGAGAAATCATTAATGGAAACTGCAGATGGGTCACCTGAGAATGGTGACAGAGAGCTAAAAGAATCTGAGCAACCAGCATTGGAGTCAGTGGAAGGGGCATCTGAGAATGATGACAAAGAGAAAAAAGAGTCTGAGCAACCAGCTTTGGAGGCAGTGGAAGGGTCATCTGAGAATGATGACAAAGAGTCAGAGAAACCATCAATGGAAACAGAAACAGTAGACGGGTCATCTGAGAATGATGACAGCGAACAAAAAGAGTCTGAGCCACCAGCATTGGAGGCAGTGGAAGGGTCATCTGAGAATGATGACAAAGAGCCAGAGAAACCATCAATGGAAACAGAAACAGTAGACGGGTCATCTGAGAATGATGACAGCGAACAAAAAGAGTCTGAGCCACCAGCATTGGAGCTGGTGGAAGAGTCATATGAGAATGATGACAAAGAGTCGGAGAAACCATCAATGGAAACAGAAACAGCAGAAGGGTCATCTGAGAATGATGACAAAGAGAAAAAAGAGTCGGAGAAACCATCAATGGAAACAGAAACAGTAGAAGGGTCATTTGAAAATGATGACAAAGAGAGAAAAGAGTCGGATAAATCATCAATGGCAACAGAAACAGTTGAAAGGTCATCTGAGAATGAAGACAAAGAGAAAAAAGAGTCTGAGAAACCATCAATGGAAACAGTGGAAAGGTCATCTGAAAAACATGTTTCAGGACAAACAGAGGTCCCAGAGAGTGTAGAAATGAGCGAATCAAGTGAACCAGAGGTTTCAAAAGAGAGGGATAACCAGATTACTCCCAAAGAATCAGAAGTAGCACTCTTGGAACAAGACATGGAGATGAGGAAGGAAGATGAAAAAGTCCAAGTAGCAGAAAAGGCAGAGGAACAAGATCATGCTGCAAAGGAGTTAGAAGTAGAAAAGTTAGTGGAAGATGTGGAGCATGTTAAAAGTTATGATAGTTCATTGAGGGAGAATAATCCAGACCAAGCTAAAAATCAAAATGTTTCTGATATGATATCTGGGGCTGAAAGTTTGGAAGATAATTTATCAAAGGAGGATTCAAGTGCAGCGCTTGATAAGCATGGATTAGAAGTTTTATCAAATGTTGAAGGGAAAGACTCTGCAAATGACCATGTTTTATCGACTAAAGATATAAAAAAAGAAGCTGATGTCGAGTCGTGCGCTGAAGAGAAGGAAAACTCGCAGCCAGTAAGTAAAGAAGTGAAGAAAGAAATTATGACTGATATGGACCAAGATGAAGCTGACATTGTTATACTTGATGACAGTGATGATTCTGCAAGTGTGTCTGTCAAAAAAGAAGGTCATGACGGGAAGGGAACAGCTGAAAACGGAATGGGCATTCAAATTTCGGCTGTGTCTGGCGGACAGATTGATGTGAGTTATGATTATACATGATATAAAGTGCATTGTAATTTTAGTTAGATTAGAATAATGTTAAATTTTAGGTTGTTATGATTTATATTTGTTGATATAAACAAATATTGCCATCCTGTTTTTCATAGAGCATTCCTTTGACATGCATTCACATCTGTGGAATATTACTTCTTGTAACCATTGAGTTGAATCTACTCATAAGTAAATCATGTTTTTCGAGTTACAAACATATAATTATAACTGGCTTTTTGCTTTTACTTTTAACTTGGGGAAATTGATGGGCTAGGGAATTCAATGTTATGTTAGATCTCTCAGATATCTGATGGCATTGTTTGACCTTTAGTGGAAATTTGTTGTGCCAGTAATTGAAGTAAGTATTAGAATATAAGAGTTTGATTTGAATGTAATTATTATTTTAAACATTTGTTTTGTTTTGCAGGCTTCTGGTTTGGCTAAAGGTGAGTAAATCTTGTCACGCATACATTTGTGGTGATCTATGCTTCATGTTGATGTTTATGGAGTCCCCTTCATACCTCAAGAAGCAGTGTAGGGGCCAGCCATATATCAAGCTCTGAAAGGTGCACATGACAAAAGAAAGTAAATCCAAATAATGTCAATGAGGACTTCACCACTCATCACCTAATACATGGCTAGAAAGACTCTGCATCTAGAATTAAAGACAGGCAGGTGATGATCCCACTGCGTCCAAATACCTTTGCCAGTAAATTGGACAACAATGTACCAAGAGGTCCATACATTTTACCAGTGAACACTTTGCTGTTACCCTAGTGGTTACTTCTCAGTTATATGACAACTGAAAGCTGCCACCTGGGCTTCTATGCTTCATTATTTAATAAATATATTATGATTGACAACTCGTATATATCTGTAATACTGTATTTTCTAAGATCATTTTTCAATACTTGAAATGAATGTTATGTAAGTGGATGCTACTTGCATTTTGCATTGTAGACTTATTTTGAGATCTGGATTTTTTTGTTTGTTCTATTTTGCTTTTTTTGGGTGGGGGACTGCATTTTGTGACATCAATACATTTTTCTACCCATCAAATAAATTATTTCAGATTTGAGTGAAGACTTAGAGAAAGTTGAGAAAGCATCATCCAAGTCCAAGACTCAAAAATGCATTGTCTGTCAAAAAGTAAGTGTTTTAAAATCGAGCATTTCTTGTTCATATAGCGTAGTGTAATCAAACTTCTTTTTTTCTCGACATGGTTGATGCAGTTTTTTTCAATATATGAGTAGTTTTGTTTTGGAAGATCTGTCATCTGGTTTAGATAATGAAACAATTGTCATCCTCTTTAATCCGAAGAAGCTTTTTATGCCTCTTTAAGGTGCTGATTTTTTAAATGTCCAATTTCAATTTCAGTCATCACAGAATAGTCGTAAAAGATATCAATGTTTTCAAAATGAGTTTGTTAGTAATGAATGCTTTTATCTGATTGATTTCCCCTGCAATTAAGCCAATCAGTAAACAAGAATGTCAGCCACTGAAACTGATCAATCAATCCAGCATCAAATAAATTATAAAAAATTTTGTTTTTATTAAAATTATTTTTAAATACCCCCCCCCCCCCCCCCCCCCAAAAGCAAAAAGCAAAACAAAACAAACAAAAAAGCAACAAAACAAACAAAAAAGCAACATTTAACATTCACTAGTTGTAGATAATCATGATGTACCTACTTATTATTTTTATTTTCAGGTAACAAAATGTAAATTCAACATTGTTCGTGGCGGAGATACAAAGCAACTGTGTGACGATGTTTGCTTCAAGAAATTCAGGAAATCTCCTGCCTCATTTCTGACAAAGCCTGCTGCTGTTCCACAGACCAAATATCCTGCGATTCAACCGAAGCCATCTTCTGTTGTGATGGCTGAAGGTGGTAGTACCCCAACAGCTTCTGAAGGTGCCATAGTGACTTCTCTCAAAAGTGGCCCGGCGCCTTCTGTTGGAATTCCGAAAACACCCTCGGGAGGTGCTAACGAGCAATACAAATCCTGTACTGTTTGTCAAGTCATGAATCTTCAAAGCCCACGGACATTCTGTAACTGGAAGGGTTTTGACTTCTGTGGAGAACTTTGTCTTGGTAAATTTCAATTTGGCTTGAAAGCATCGTGTTCAAATTGTTTTACCTTCATCCCAACTGAAATGAGATCTTCGCTCTGTACAAAAATTGGAAATGTCATGTACCCCTTCTGTAAACAAAACTGTGTTCAGGAATTCATGAAAAAACTTAAGACTTGTGCCTGTTGTAAGCAGGATTTGTCATCGTTTACCCCAGTGATAGCAACAGTAGGTGCTGATGATAGACCAAAGGAATTTTGTTCACAGGATTGTGTTAAGAAACTTGAAGATCAAGTAAATGATGTTGAAATTGTTCATGTGGAGCCGGGTAAAGGTTCGGCCGACACATGTTCTGTTTGTAAATCCCAAGGCAATGCAGCCAAACATACAGTAAGATTCCACTCCAAAACATTTAAACTATGCAGCGATCTTTGCCTCTCGGCCTTCCAATACACCAACAATATTAACTTAAACAAATGTAGCAGTTGTGGCTCCATGTGCACGGCTATGGAATCTCAAGCCCATTTCATTCAGTTTGAAGGAGAAACCAAGCGGTTCTGCAGCGACAGGTGCATCGGAACATTCCGTCTCGCAAATCGAAAGCTAACTGGTTGTACGTGGTGTGCAGCTCGAAAAGTCAATTTTGATATGATAGAAAGACAGGATGAGAATAACAAGTACCAGTTGTTTTGCTCACTGAATTGTCTGTCTCTTTTCCGGGTCAACCTTCAAGCCAAATCAAATCAAGCAGTGGACTGTGACAAGTGCAAAAAGGTTAGTAAAAGAATAAAAGCTAAAAAAACCAAACCAAACTACACAGTAAAAGGGTCCCTAAACTAAAACCATTCCGTCCCATATTCAAACTCAGGAACAAAGTGACAGTGTTAGTTTTTTACCAACTCTTTCCTTTTTAATCACCATCAGATATAAAATAAAATAAAAACATACGAGAATAGATTATATAACAGACAGAACAATTTAAAAACAACATTTTTCCAGAATCAGTGACCTTGTTCATTGTCCTCATTTAACACCAAGTCAAAGCATGTTTCAGCCCATTGATATTTTTTAAACATTTATTTTATCACTTTCAATAACGATATATTAATTATGACTTAATAATGACTTAGTGTTTCTTTGCTTGGTGAAATGTCTCTTTTGTTAAGGTTTGTTAAAGTAAGTGCAAGGTCCATAAATATAGCCACTGGAATGTCATTCATTATGTGTGTAAGTATAAATATTATATGTATTTATATATAATATGTAAACATGTATCTATTTGCATCTCTAGTTTGTTCCGGCTCAGTATCATCTGACCATGAGTGATGCCTCTGTCCGAAACTTCTGCTCATATGCCTGCGTCATGGCATTCCAGTCTCAGTTCACTAGTCGTATCACCCCGCCTCTCCCACCCCTTGGTCCTGCCTCATCACAAAAGAGTTCACAGCAGCCAGTACCAAAACCTACAGCAACACCAATTGTACCTCAACCACAGCCAGCGGCGGCTGTGCCACCCCATCCTCATGGTACCCGAAACCGGGGGCGTAAACGTAGGTTTTTCCTCGTTTTTGTTTCTTGTTACTTTCCATTTTCCTTTTTACTCGCCAGTCGCTTTCTGTAAAGTCAGTCCGTTTCAATATTGTTTTCTCTCCAAATATATAACTTTCAGGTGTGCAGGATATGAGCCCAAATTACCCAAGCTTTAGCAACATTTTCACTATAGCTACAAGTATGATCACAATTTTTTATATATCACCACGCTACTTTTAATCATGAAATATCAATGAAAATTAAAAAAGTACCTAATGTAAAGTGGTTGCCGGGACTGATTATACTGATATATTTGATTTTTTAAAGTTGAAATGTCAGGGTGTCTTTGAAAAACTCTCCGCAATTTAGTTCAAGGTTGGCCTAATTCGTAAAATCAAAAAGAAAAGAGTCCAAAAAATTCAATTAGAGGTTGGAAAAACACGATACAGATTTTTATTTCAACATCAAAGGAAACCTACAACCATTTGAGAATTTGGGCCATTGCATTTATTGGCAGATGCAGATTTCAATTCTTTGGTGAATGAATATTGACAGATTTGAATGTGTCCCAACATTTACATTTTTATTGACATTTACATTTTTATTGACATTTACATTTTTATTGACATTTACATTTTTATTGACATTGACATTTTTATTGACATTGACATTTTTATTTACATTTACATTTTTATTTACATTTACATTTTTATTTACATTTACATTTTTATTTACATTTTTGTAATTGATAATGCAGCATCAAAGACAAAGGCCACACAGAATGTACCGGCCGTGACCAACTCATCCTCCTCCATACCCGTCATTTCCAATGTAGTGTCCCTGGCATCTGAGGATGGTAAGTTTTCTTCTTTCTAATTATAGATAATTCTCCTCCTCCTCCTCCTCCTCCTCCTCCTCCTTCTCCTTTTTACATTCATTTACACTTAGGTTTTCAAAAGCCTAACATTTTGTTTTGGGTAATGTGCATTTAAAAAATCTATGCAGTAAGTTGTCTTGTTTTTTTGTGCTAACATGCAAGTATGATCATTTAGAAAAAATTGTTTGTATTAATTTAAAAGTAATTTATTTGCTTTACATATACATCATGCTATGGTATTTATGTGTCGCATATTACATTTTTGCGAATGGTACTGAATTTTCTTAATTTTTCTCCTTAATCGCTTTTTCAAATTCTCACCTTTGATAAAGGGAATGGGACAAGCAGAAATGTTTCTAACTGATATTGGTTTGGATTGAAAAATGTTTTCCCACTGTTTTCTAGCTCCATCAGACAACCTTACTGGTCAGCAATTACAAGAAAGAGCTGTGGCAATGCTTTTACACAACCTGGAGGTAAATGGCAGACTATATTCTTGAAACTCTTTGTATTAACATAGCATCACAATTCTAGACAATCAAATACACACCAGACAACCGAAGATTTTGGGAATTTTTTAATGCAGTTTTATGCTGTTATCCGTTATCTCGGTTCTGTGATGAGCTGATACCAATCATATATATCCTTTCTTAGACATGTATTTATTACAATTCAGAAGTACAATTGGAGCGGATATTCAAATTCCTGTTACTCCAAATTTTCAGTTATATACCAAGCACCAAATTGACAAAAAAAGGCACACTGAATTTATTCCTAAACTATATTATATTTTGATCAGATATGAAAAATTCCCAGATCTTCCCAATTTTTGATCAGTTCCGTTCCTGCAAGATTTAGAATTACTGGTTTCGACTGTATTGTAATTAAAAAAATAAAAGACTGACTGTTACACAGTGGACACAGTGCATTTATTTTTGTTCTCCCCCTATTGTGTTCTGTTGCATTTAGAAAAAAGGCGCCCTAGTCACCGGTGATGGGAGACAGCGTATTGTGGTTGAGTCCCAACTTCCCAAGATGATGAAGAATAAAGCCCTACAGTGTAAACCCATGTGTCAGACCAAAGCAACTGCATGCAGGCCCCACAGTCAAAATAAAGAAACCCAAACAGGTACGTTTGTGCTTATCTTTCTTTTTTTTTCTTTAAAAAAAAATCCATTCCATTTTATACTGCAGTGCGGTGTAGAGGTCACCATTATAGAACAGATTAGGAAGTGCTTTGGATCAAAAATCTAAGACAAGCAGGTGATCAATCCACTGTGTCAAGTAGGTAGAATTTCAATTTTGCCAGGACAGGAGCTATGATGAGTGGCTTACTCGTTACGATGTTTAAATGTGATCTATAATTTTTTGAAAGTAAGTACATGATTTTGGGCCTGTAGGCCCTATATACTTTACTTTAATCGACAAGGTGTGTACAATCACAATGATCGTGTCATGTTTTGAGGATAGTTCAATGCATTAAGAGTGTGCCAAAATATGCTAACAGCTTTACGCATGGTCTTTGTGTATGGCTGGTGATTTAAAAATGATATGATTTAAAGATGATAGGTACAGTAAAGAACCTATTCTATATCTTGTTTACCCAGAGGAGCATCGTGGAAAGCCAGTTATCATACCCGTGCCAGTTCCCATCTACATCCCCATGCCAACAGTCATGTTCAACGCACCAACCCCTGTCCCTGTCCCGTTTGCCGTGCCCATACCAGTACCCATATTCATCCCGACAACTCGCAAGTCGGTCAACGGCATATTGAAAACCATTAAGGTGAGGTGCATGTGAAATCCTGATGCTGTTTGTTTGTTGTTCTTTTGTTGGGGGTTTTTTGTTTGTTTTTTGTTTGTTTGCTTTTTGATACACCTTGCTTGGTTTGTTTTGGTTGGTATTTTTGTTTGTTAATATGCGTTATGATTACAACAATTGGTATGATACATTACAACTTTTGGTTCCTTTCATTTGGTTTTGACCAGGAAATTCAAGAGCGAATGCCTGCAGACCCGTTGGAGGCGGAAATGTTGATGATGGCAGAAGCCGTGGCCTCAGATAAAAAGGTGACGGGAGACAGTGACACAGACTCTGAGGCAGATGCTGGAGATAATGACTTTGACACTGCTGGAGGTGAGATTTTGTGTTGTGGATTGGTAGATTAAATGGCTTTTAATAGATATATGTGATTTCTATACCCTTTCCTCTGCTACTTCATGATCTTCATCGTTTTCCTCATCTCTTAAGAATGCTGACCAGTGAGATTGAACTTTCCGAAAGTCATTCTATTTCTAGAAATATAATTATCCTGCAAAATTCTGCTGAAAAAGGGTTTGACCATTTCATTTTATGAACACTAATGTTTTGATAAAGAGTCTCATCATTGTTTCGATTTTTCAGGATTCCCGGAATAATGGTGTCAAGTTAAAGGAGAAAAAAATAATTTATCATCTATTTTGTCTTATTTATATACTTATTGCTTTTATTCTATATACTCTTTCAATATAAATTCCACAAAATGTTAGCTTTCTCTGAAAGTTTTCCATTATCATTTTCCCACGTAGACGATGAACCTGAAGCTAAAGTTGGAATGAAAGAGAAGGAAGTCAGTGGAGGGGCAGAGGACATGATCCAGATGGCATTACGCATGGCGGAGGAGATGTCTGGTCCCGTCGAGGATTTGGAGACTTCTGTTCAACCGGTGGCCGTCAATTCTGGTAGGTGGTCTGGTTAATCCAATAGGGAATATGTGAACATGTCTCCCATTATTTTAAGATACAAAGCAGGACAGATCAGACGAAGGTTGCTTGTGCGCAAGTGCATAGAGGTATTAGCAAACAAAAACAAATATGTATCAAGGAAAATTGAAAAAAAATGAAATCTGATGAATACATGTTCTACCTTCTTATTGATATGTTCTGGTATCAAAATGAAAGAGAATATTATGGGGCGTCTCTAGCTTAGTGGTTAATGGAAACCTACAAGTGATCTCAGGAAACCAGGAAAAATTTCAATTCTCAGATTTTGGGTGATGAAATTTCAAATGATTTTTTGGAGTGCATATCATGCATTGGTCCGTTGCCCTTATGCTAGTAGTATAGGTCACTGCATCGTATAGTGTGGCATACAACTACAGACACAAAACGCAAGCCCACATACTTTCTTCATTCATTGAGTGCCCTCTATGATTTCTGTTTGATATGTAAAAAAAATCCATCTTTCACTTTCACAAATTTACGGGTGTCCAGTCTAAGCCATATCCTGGCCCTAATTATTATATTTTTTGGCCTTTTATGGTTCACAATGGATGGTTTAGTGGATTAAAAAGTTTATATAAAATATTATTTCTACCAGTTTCAGTAGCGCAAAGGACATTGGAGCAGCAACCTTTGACCCAAGGTTCAAATTTTGTTGAGCGAGAAGATCCTGATTATGCTCCTGTCAAAGCGGGAAGAGGTCGAGGAGCCAAGAGAGCATCTCGAGGGCGACCGTCTGCTAGCAGCCGACCGAAGCGGCAAAGAACTGGAAGAAGTTATACAGAGGCAGAGATCGAGTCACTAGAACCAATTCCTCCGGTTAACGTAAGCTTTATGTTGCCTATGTTAACAAAAATATGAAATGGTTTTTTTCTTATTTTGACTTCAGCATTATTGCTGTAGCTTAGTCTGGGTTGTTGGTAAAAAATGTTTTCAAAAGTTTTGTTTTTATGCTCGTAATGATCAGTCCAAACCTGCCCAAATTATGATGCCGATGAGGACAGACTTACTGAGTTCAATAGTGGAAATCAACTTAGCAGATTGAAAAATCCAAAAGCATTCTATTTTGGAAAATAAGATGACAAAATGTCGAGAAAATAAGAACTAAATAATCTAGCTGACTTGTCACAATGCATAAAATCAGTCTGAAGTCGTAATACAAAAATCATTATCAGATGAAAAGGACTTACACATTTGAACATTTATCAAGTTGTTTTTAAAATCATTTACTTTCTATCTAATCTTTAACTACCGTCGAACCCGGTTCTTGTGAACATTGTGGAAACAAGAAAAAAATTCACGGTTACCGGGTCTTTACAATATCCAAATTTCCTATATATATATTATATATATTATCTATATTGCCCTCTGCATTTGTAAGAAATTGTTTTCACTCGCTTGTTGTGTTAGCAGCTTTGACTGTCTGAAAAGAAATCTTGTCATGGTGTTAGCATTTTGTTTACAATAACCAGGTCCGACTGTACTAACAAAGCACATAAAATTAAAAAAAAGTATAGCTTTATGATTTTAAATTGGTTTGCAATCTTAAACAGTAGCAGATGCCTAAACCACCATGCTTAAATGAATGCATGGCCGGGAAAATAAATTGATCAGGAGTGTAAGATAAGCAAGAGATCTGTTTAGCCTGATGTGTATAAACGCATCTAATGGTCGGCAAAAAATACTTGATGCAATGTTGCCTAAATTGACCAACAACAATTTTCTCTGGCGTCTGTGTCCATCCCTCTCGATTAAGAGAAAGAAAAAAAAAAGGGAATGTAGGCACTCAGTCAGGCATCATTAAAATCAATACAATAATTTATTATTTTAACAAAAATAACATTTTGGATCTTAACTCTCTCCTTAGATTGAGCCTCCTCCAGATACAAACTACAGACTTAAATTCACCTACGGCGTGAACGCTTGGAAGCATTGGGTGCTGATCAAAAATGTGGAACTGGAGAACGCCTGCAAGAGAAACCTGAAGATCCGTCTTTTCCCACTGGATGTTTTGAAATGTACCATGGATGAGCTCCATCACTCTCTGTGCCTTTTCATCACAGAAGTGCGCAAACCCAATGGGGATCCTTACTCCCCGGATAGCATTTATTACCTTTGTTTAGGTGAGTAAGAATTTTTAGTTTTGCCAATTAAGATTTTTAAAGATTCTATTGAGCCCATGCAGATGACATAGATGCCTTAACTTTCAGGAGCATTGTCATTATTTTAGTGCTGATTTCAGACGGACAAAAATCATTTGGTGGGAATTGTGCACTAAATTCCATCAAATGTATGGCAATGAAATCTATGTTCCTGTTCTAGAAATGAAACAGATGGAAACTTAATACAATGGGTCCACCTCTATGCCTCGAACAATGCTTGAGCACAAACCACCTGCATGCAAACTCAAGCACCCCATCTGCTACACATGGCTCAACATTGAATTGGATTGTAGAAATCTGTGGATCAGGAAATTGAGACAAGCAGAGTATCAGCCCACTGTGTTGAAACATCTTTTTATGGAAATGTGGGAAGTAGATTGATTAGATTAGTTGATTGGTTGATGCAAAGACAAGAAGTCATGATAGTGATAGAATCTTCTGGGGGGAATATTATTGAACCTGACACTGAAAAGAACAATATGTTTGTGAATAAAGCGAAAAATAAAAATGAAACATTGTTTTTTTCATTCACAGGTATCCAGCAATATCTGTATGAGAACGGTCGAATTGACAACATCTTCACGGACCTTTACTTTCAACGCTTCACAGATAGTTTGCATGAAACTCTCAAATCTTTGCAGCCAAAACAAAATAGTCAAGGTAAAGCTTACAGAATACAAAATTATTAACCTTGTTCTTTCCGAATCAGGGTGTTAATATGTAATTGATGAAGAAAGTAGCAACAGATGTGCATTTATAACACTCATACACATTTCCTCAACATAAATGCTGTTGGCGCATCAGCAAAGAAAATAAGATGTATCATTTTGCAGCTTGCTTTTTTTTCTATACAATTTATTTTCTTTTTCATTCTTTCTTTCATGATTCTGAATGGGAGACACGAGTTATTCACTTAAAGAATATTATTTAAAAAAAGATTGGTTGCAGTCTGAATCCCTGTACAATTACATATTTTACATCCCCTAACGATACTGTGGGGTAATCTCCTACATGGCCAAATTTTATTTTGATTCAAAGAAGCAGGCGACATAAGCCCGACTCACGGACTGACCAAACGATGACGACCGACTTACGGAAACGGACTACGAGATTAGGAACATGGAA
>JARDUL010001816.1:0-13567 GCA_030265205.1 Dirona pellucida | reverse complement strand
TATTATTATTATTATTATTATTATTATTGTTATTATTATTGTTATTATTATTATTATTATTATTATTATTATTATTACTATTAATATTATTATTATTATTACCATTATTATTGTTGTTGTTGTTGTTGTTATTATTATTATTATTATTATGTAGTAGTAGTAGTATAGTAGTAGTAGTAGCAGTAGTATTTTATTTATTTATTTATTTTTTATAGTTGAACATCTCATAACCTTAATTCATCCTTCCAAATGACCAGTGCCTTGTGCCTCTGTACTCCTGTGACGGACACGAAATCACCACCATTGAAGGCTTGGGTAATCCTCGTGTCGGCCTTCACCCCATTCAGGACAGGCTGGCCAAGAAGGACGGGGCACAGTGCGGCTTCTGCAGTTCAGGACAAGTCATGAACATGTTTGGGTCAGTATATATATATATATATTGGCACTTTTAAAAAGAATTGACTGGTTTACTGTGATAGAAATAAAAAACAATTTTTGAAAAAGTCTGGTCTTACTGTGATGAATTGTAATTGAAATGTCATTTTTTGATTTCCCTTTCCGTTTCTCTAATTCAGGCTTCTCAAACAAAATCCCACGCCAACGATGAAGCAGATTGAGGATGTGTTTGACGCCACCATTTGCCGTTGCACTGGTGAGTTCAAAACATACAACACGTCCTTGTAAAAACTTACAAATACAAATATATACAAATTTTAGCTTAACTCGTTTTTTGAGACTGTGAGCTCATGTTAAAGTAAGGCAGCCACACCTGTTTAAAGTATACCTTGCTTTCTGGAGGCAAATGTAAAGCGCATAAGTCATGGTGATGATCGTGAATAAACGCTATCAGAATGATAATAATAATGAACATTTACATTTACATTTGCATATCATTATTTATTCGTATTTGTTATTCTTCTCTTATCAGGGTACAGACCCATTCTTGATGCCATGAAATCTTTTGCCGTGGATGCAGATGAAAAACTGAAAGGGGCACCCATTGATATTGAGGTAAAAAAGTAGTTTGGTTACAATCAAGCAGCACTAGTGGTTTTGTACTTACCATACCATACCACACCATACCATACCACACCACACCATGCAATACCACACCATACCATACCATACCATACCACACCACACCATACCATACCATACCATACCACACCATACCACACCATACAATACCATACCATACCATATCACACCACACTATGCAATACCATACCATACCATACCACACTACACCACACCACACCATACCATGCCATACCACACCATACCACACCATACAATACCATACCATATCACACCACACCACACCATACCATACCATACCATACCACACCACACCACACCATACCATACCACACCACACCATACCACACCACACCATACCATACCACACCATACCATACCATACAATACCATACCATACCATATCACACCACACTATGCAATACCATACCATACCATACCACACCACACCATATCACACCATACCATACCACACCATACAATACCACACCACACCACACCATACCATACCATACCATACCATACTATACCTTACCATACCATACCATACCATACCATACCATACCATACCACACCACGCCACACCATACCATACCATTAGCAGCGTTTAAGTAGGTCTAAATGGCCTTTGTCACTCTAACACATTAGTCATAAACATAAGCAATCACTTACTGATAAATGCAATTTCAATCATCAGATATATACATTAAAAAATTTAACTCCCGCTCAATCCCAGTTTTAAAACTATTAACTGAACAAGCAGTTCTAGTTTCAGTTTTCAGGCCGTTTCAGACTTTAGCCGTCCGAAAAACAAATGAATGCCCCCTTAAAGTTGAGTTAAATCTTTCCATATGAATTTTGAATATTCCCCCTCTAGTAGATGACACCGCACGACTTGTTTCATCTTTGTGGACTCACATACTAAAAGAATGAATGAAGACAATGGTGTCAGATTAGCCGAAATGTTGAGTGCCTGACAGCTATGACCAGGAGTCTGAATACTTAAGCTATATCTTTTCTACTGTCTGCTTTCTGTGGTTTAAAGGGGACTCGATAAGCAAACAAACAAAACAAACAAACAAGTTTTGTTAGACACTTTGTAAAGCACAGCTAATGTCAGCTTATTGTCATCTTTGCCCACACAGGAACTGGATGGAAAACTCTGCAAGAAAAATGGCATGCCTTGCGTCGGTCAGTGCGCTTCATCGTCACCAAATGCCGTCAACGGTCAAGGGAAAAGTTGCAATGATAACCCGTCCATCTCTCCCAGCACGTGCGTCCACATCATCAGCGCCAAGGCTCAGTGGTTCAAACCCACAACCCTTGGAGAGTTGACCAAGTTATTGAAACAATACAAGACCCACAAGTACCGCCTAGTGTTTGGAAATGCTGGATCAGGTATGTGAAAAAATAATGGAAAAATATAATGTGATTGGTCTCTCTTCAAATTGGGAAGGAATGAGGGTTGCTGATGAAGGGGAAACCCGAAACATTCTTTGTTTGCGCTTGGAGCTACACCATTTTCACCCCTTTTTTTGCATACTTCAAATTGAGAGAAAATTAACTGCCATAATAAAACAAAAATAACCATTAGTCACCTATTGCAGGTTGACAAAAATTACCATTTGAACAGGAGGAACCTCCTTTTGAATTGCCCTCACATTATCTAATAGGGCTATAACATTTAAACGTTCAAAGTTTTTGAGATAGTATAGGCAGACTTGCCAATGATACTAGGAAACCACGGAAAATTCCATGTTTTATCACCATCCCCATGTGTCGGACGTTTGAGTAACTGAGTTTTTCCTATTTATGTCTCTTGGTGCATTAGGTTTGACTTTACTTGCCTTTGTATTCTTTTTGTCCAGGCGTCTTCAAAGAGTTGTCATTGCAAAACTACGATGTTATCATTGATCTACGAGGTGTCCAGAGTTTGTATAGAATTGATGTGAGTGAAAGAATTGATAATCTTTAAGATTTTATCCTTAATCGTGACTCGAAAGCTAACATTAACTGATAGCTGACTGAACAAACTTAAACATGAGATGGTCTCATGAAGCACTTATAATGGAAGTTAGAAACATGATCATTAGGATTAACATATTTTTAGAAAAGCAATTCTATTTTTATTTTTGTCGTATGTAGTTTTTTTTAATAAAGGGGAAACCCGTAACGTTAATTACTGTACATTGTCATACATAGAAGCTTGTTATATCTACACCTATTATTTGCCCTATGATGACAACGCAATGAAGAAAGTGGGATTCAAACCCACACCATTTGTCTGGAGGTGCAATGCAATGTCTAACAATTCAACTATTCCGATGCATCCAAGCTCCTTTATTTTACTTTTGCTGTAAATCTATAAAGTCCTATTGATCACAAACGAAATTCAGAACAGGAGATGTTGCCTTTGATGTATATTATTACGACTTTAAGAGGGTTGAAACACGCTTTCAACTCAAAAACATTTTTTGCTTTTGGGGAGCCCGTGGCACAGTGGCTAGGTCACTCACCTTTGATTCAAAAGATCCCGGGTTCGATGAACGGTGGAAGCACTGGATTTTTTTCTCAAGACCATAATCCCTCTTTGCGGCGCTGCACTGCGGCTGACGCCTGGGTTATTCCAGTCTACCCTCGGAATATACCCTAAACGCAAATTTCCCCCATGGGATGAATAAAAGCAATTTTTTATTTTTGTATTATTTTTTCTTATAAACATAGCGTGTCTTTTTGTCCCAACCTCTAGTCTCATCCTGAAATTGTCCTGGGTTCGAACCTGTCCATCCACAACATCCAAGACATGTTTGACCGCTTCAGGACTGACCCCTCCACCCCTTATGGTGGGGTGTTTGCTGACCATCTGAGATATGTGGCTATGCAGGGAGTGAGAAATGTAAGCTGGGGTAAAATAGTGTGAAGAGAATGCTTTCTCTTTCTCTCTCTCTCTCTCTCTCTCTCTCTCTCTCTCTCTCTCTCTCTCTCTCTCTCGCTCCCTCCCTCTCTCCCTCCCTCTCTCCCTCTCTCCCTCCCTCCCTCCCTCTGGTTGATGGCTCTACTAATAGACTTCCTTTTATTGGTCATACTCATATCAACACCATTTTGATTTCACAATGCTTTATGATTGTCTTGTCCATTTTGCTCCCCATCTGACCAGGAAATTAACCAATCTCACTAAAACACATGCAAACACACACACACACACACATACACACACACACACACACACAGATCCACAGACATGCGCATAAACACCCACAAGACCATAAACTTTAAAATCATGATTTTGGCATTCCAAGTTTAGTTATTAAAGTATGTAGTTACTTCGGAATGCGAAAGTCCCGGCTTCGAATCCTTGGTCATATCGATATCTCTGCCTTTCAGAGTTTTTTAGGCTCTATCTGTTGCATATATACTTTAACCCTTTCCATGCCAGCAACATTTTAAGCTGAAAACTATATAGACGGTATATCGGCTATTAGCATGGAAAGGGTTAAACATGTTACTTTATATATATGGCCTTACAGTGTGGTAATGGCTGTCAAACTGAACAGTTCGGAAGGTTCTAAAAGTTTTAGCCATTCTCCATCCCATGTCTATTTTCAGCTTGGGTGTTGGGCTGGTAACCTGATGATGAAACACCTCCACAATGATTTTGAATCCGACATTTTTACAATTCTGGAAACCATTGGAACAAAACTCCTTATAAGTAAGTTAACGATCAGTTCATCTATATTCTTTAACCCCTTCACTACCAAATAATGATAAGTAATAAATGATAATAATAAATTTCTTTTATTCATCCCAGGGGGAAATTTGTCTTTAGTATCTATTCTGAGGGTAGATCAGAATAACCCAGGAGTCAGCCACGATGCAGCGCGGTAAAGTGGGACCAGGGTCTTGAGGAAAAAAACAAAACAAAACACAACTATCATTAACACGTAAATTCTATATTTCATTGGCACTAATTTGATATGGCCTACAAAATGGATTACGGTTGTCGAGGTAAATATTTGGTAAAGATTGTTGCCTGACGAAGGGGAAACCCGAAACTTTCTTTGTTCTGTTACTTGTTTTACCTTTGAAGCTATACCATTTTCCCTTTTTTTGCACACCTTATATTTGGATTTTTAGCTTCTGGCAGCCCTCATTCCTTGGCAACAATAAGTGAATGGGAATATATCTAACTCTAAATCAGTCTTGACCGTACAGAATGAGATGATTTTTTGGTCGGTAGTCAAGGAGTTAAGAATGTATGCCCAAAAAAGCTACCACATGACCAATGTGCATTTTTTTAAAGCTATGCATGGTTGATTTGAATTTAACTAAATATAGACGCTACTTTTCAGGCATTTGCCTGAACTCTTGCCAAGCAGGTTTTGACAGCACAATCATTGACGCTAATTTACATGCTCTATATTTGTCAATCATTGATGCTAATTTACATGCTCTATATTTGTCAATCATTGACGCTAATTTACATATTCTTTATTTGTCAATCATTGACGCTAATTTACATGCTCTATATTTGTCAATCATTGACGCTAATTGACATGCTCTATATTTTCACTCAAGTCAACTTAGCTTCGACAGGTAATCATTATGACTGTTGGGAGATAAGTGATAAGTGTTGTGACATGCACACAAGGTGAATATTGTCCTCTATACAAAATGGTCTAATTAATTAAAAACAATAATTGTTTGTCAACCCCGCAGTGGATGAGGATGGCAAGGAGGATAGATACAGCCTGCCTGACTTCCTGAAACTTGACATGAAAGGGAAGATAATCCTAGCCATGCTTCCCCCAACCTTTAATGGCGGCAATTTCAAAACCAGGACGTACAGAGCTTCTCTAAGACTTCAGGTACAAGGTCATTCCAATTTTCAAAATATCTGCACAAATTATTTTTTGAAATACTGAAATAAGGGTTTACCAAATCAATGAGCATCAAAGTTTTCGGTAATCACGTAATATGAATATAAAATTGCAGGAAGAAAGAAACAGCTAAATAATTTGTATTATTGGTACTTCTCTACCACAGTCAACACTAACACAGTTGCTTTTAAACGTGGAGGTTTTAATCCTGCTCTGTTATTGAAAAATAGGGTAGCAATAGCTACAAGGGTAAAAAAGGTGACTTGTTTTACACTTGGAGATACACTTTTTTCTGCTTATTCATTTTTTTAGCTTCTGGCAGCCCTCATTCCTCTAAACTCAGAAGCTGTTTGCATGGGTGTGTGATCTGTAATTCAATCAGCGCCTGGCTTCCAATGCCAAGATGATAAAAGAAGCTGCAGTGGCCGAGAGGTTAACACATTGCTCTAACTATGCAGGTGGCGGGGGTTCGAGTCTGGCTTGCAGTATCGTATTTTTCCCTTGGGCTGGAAAATAGTCAACTCCTATTGCCTACATTGCGGCTGACACTTTGGATATTTCAGTCTTTTTAAAAAATATGCCCCAAAAGACAAACTGCCCTTGTGGTCATAATAAAGACAAGAGGACAAGATCATTTTCCCCAGCAACTTGACCTTGTTATTGAGGACATTTCCCCAGCAACTTGACCTTGTTATTGAGGACATTTCCCCAGCAACTTGACCTTGTTATTGAGGACATACGGGGAAAAAATCATCTGATTCACTATTCACCGTTGGAAAGTTGTTTGTCACAGTACTTTTTACTCTCTTTTTCTATGTATAAATAAGAAAGGGTTTTAAATGTATGTTTGGATTATTTATAATATGATGAAAATGGTCTCTCCCCAGGCCTGCCACTCGTACGTCGTGTGTGGCATTTGTATGGAGGTGGACGACAGCCAGAACTACCTGGTCAAAAGCAAACCCAGCATTGTCATGGCAGGGATTAGCGGCAGCTTTGTAAGTGGTGGGGGCGAGATGGTTGAGTGGATAAGGCATTGCACTGAAACCTGGGCGACCCGGGTTCGAGCCCTGATTCAGGCATTTCGGTTTTTTTTCCTTTGGCAAGATTTATTTACCCCTGATTTGCTCATTTGAACAACATGGGTGATTCCTGTTGACATCGGGCTAATGCTTGAAAGATTATCTTTATTCCTTCTTAGGAATGCCTTGGGCTGATTTTTTTTTAAATTTGTTTTTTGTAAGTGGTTGATTTGTCTTTGGTTTTGTGTTATAGATACATGCTAAAACCACTGAGGCTTGCCTGGTCAACAAAAAGCTGTAGGCAAAACAAATGGGGAGCTGGTGACACAGTGGTTCAGTCACTCGCCTTTGGTTTGAGAGGTCGCGGGTTCAAATCCCGGTGGAATCACTGTGTTTTTTTTCAAGACCTTGATCCCACTTTGCGGCGCGCTGCACTGCGGCTGACACCTGGATTATTCCGGCCTACCCTCGGAAAAGCCCCTAAAGACAAATGTCCCCCCCTGGGATGATTAAAGGGAATTTATTTATTTATTTTATTTATTTAGTTATTTAAATGAGCATAAATGTTGATATCAGCTTTAATAGATATTAAAGAGGCATGACAGCTTGTGTAATAGAAACTGATTGTCTTTGGTTTTGTGTTATAGATACATGCTGAAGCCACTGAGGCTTACTTGGTCGACAAAAAGCTGGGACACCCTGATGTTCTCAAACGTAAGTTATTGCTGACCTCTTACACTTTCTCCTCATTGACTACCTCCTTTTCTTCCTCCTCATTCTCTGCGCCCTCCATACTTCTCCCCCTCATCATTATTATTATTATTATTATTATTATTATTATTATTACTATTATATTATTATTGTTATTAATATTATTATTATTAATATTATTATGATTATTATTATTATTATTATTATTATTATTAGTGGTAGTAATAGTAGTAGTAGTCGTCGTCGTTGTAGTAGTAGTAGTAGTACTACTACTACTACTACTACTACTACTACTACTACTACTACTACTACTACTACTACTACTACCACCATGGCCACTTTATAAATTATGTCTTTTGATAATGATTTTACCTACCAGAGGCACTGTCATCCCTGGCATCAGAATTGAACCCTTCGACCAAACAGGGCCAGTCAAGTGCTGATTACAGGAAGAGTTTGGGGCTGGCAATGTTCTACAAGGTTTGTTTGCATCATCATGTAAAGCGTAAATTGTACAGTTATATTAATATAGAGCTTATTCACAATCATCATCATGCTCTAAGCGCTTTACATTTACCCTGGGAAAGCAATGGAACACTCAACACTTAACCCTCTAGTCCCCAATGGTGGATTTCCTAGTTAGAACAACTTAATTGTTATAAAACATAACACATTACAAATGGACCCAAAGACATGGTTCCAGCTTTCAATTTGAATGTATTAATTATTATTGTTTCTTCTTCTTTCTTCTTTGAATATTAATTTCCTTTGTACCTTTTGGTGTCTGGTTAAGTGCGGACGAACTTTCACCATTGATAACTATCCAGAGTCTTCATCCTTGCATCCAAATACCTTCACCCCCTCTTTTCTATCACCTCTGATATGTAGACAGAATGATTGTGGGATTACGTAATAGTACCTTGAGATACAAGAACATTATCCCACTATCATTCTCTCAACTAGACCATCAGTGACCGCTCCCTCTTCATTTCGTCTGATATGTATGAATTCTGAAAATGAGAAATATTTCACTTTTTGTTTTGTGCTAGTTTTGCCTGGATATTTGCAAGAAAGATTTGGACCCCCGGTACGTGAGTGGCGGTACTCCCATAGAACGACCACTCATGACGGGTACACAAGATTACGGCACACGCAAAGAGGAGTGGCCCCTGACGGAACCCATGCCAAAAACTATCGCTGGTTATCTGGCAAGTATTTGTTTTTAAAATTTTGTTTGTTTGTTATCTGTTCCCTTTAGAACCGTGATTAAAAAGTGTAGGGACCAGCTCTGTGTCTGGCCGAGGACAGTGTACAAGGCAGAAGGCATCGATGCACAGACCCAGGTAAAACGTATCCAGGTCAAGTGCAAGTCTGTACTCAAATCTAACCTAATTAAAGATAGTGGATTGATCACGTGCCTGTCTTAAATTCTTGATCAAGTGAGAGTCTCCAGAATTAAACATTGAGCTTGCTTGACTTCTACATTGTCATGTTGTATTAAAGAGAACAGGATACGAATAAAAGAGACAATTTATGTCTTTGAAATATTTTTTCTTGTTATTTTAAAGTCAGAAATCAGTTTTTTCACTTTGTCCTTGCTTTTTACTCTGCATGAATTGACGAAGCCTAAAATTAGTGCAGCCTTATGATGTTGATAGTTTTTCTGCTATGCAGCAAGTTTTTACTGACTGTCACTGTTATTTTACTTATATTTAAAAGAAGGTATGCACAAAAAAGGAAAATGGTACCTATAGCTTTAAAGGTAAAACAAGTAACAGAACAGGTTTTTTGTCATACCTTCTATTTGGACTTCTAGCTTCTGGCAGCCCTCATTCCTTTATTATAAAAAATGTGCTCTTTTTTCCTTTTTGTATGCGAGTTTGTGAAGGACATAAAAAATAGTTGTAGTTATAACAAGCGTCTATGTATGACAATGTACAGTAATTAACGTTTCAGGTTTCCCCTTTACCAAAAAACAACATATCACATTTATTAATTACTGTACCTTGTCATACATAGAAGCTATTTTTTACCTTTTACCTGGCTTCCAGCAGCCTCACCACGTTACCTGTGAAAGACAAATGAAACTTGTGTGAAGATGATAATAACTAAAGTTTTTATTACTCCATGCCGTTGGGGAGTGATTAAGTCACTGGCCTTTGGTTTGAGAGGTCGCGGGTTTAAATCCAGGTGGAAGCTCTGGATTTTTTTCTCAAGACCTTGATCCCACTTTGTGGCGCTGCACTGCGGCTGACGCCTGGGTTATTCCAGTCTACCCTTGGAATTGATCCTAAAGACAAATTTCCCCTCGGGATGAATGAAGGGAATTTTATTCATTTATTTATATTGTTTTTTATTGCCAGACCAGCGGTTCAGCCATGTATCTAGACGACCATCCACCGTTGCCTGATGAATTGTCTGCTGCTGTTGTTATCAGCAGTGTTGGAAATGCCAAGATCAAATTCATTGACGCCTCTGCTGCACTGGTGAGTAATAATGTTTGTTGTCTGTTCCCTTTAGCACTGTGAATAAACAGTGTAGGGACCAGCTCTGTGTCTGGCCGAGGATAGTGTGCAGGGCAGAAGGCATCGACGCATATCCAGGTTAAACGCAAGTCTGTGTTCCACTTTTACACATGGCCGGACACAGCTGAGAAATCTATGGGTCAAGATTTTTGAGGCAAGCAGGGGATCAGTCCACTGTGCCAATAAACCTTGTTTGTTACAAGAAGCAATACGCTGTTCAATATTACTCATATCAGGACCAGACAACATGATATTGTAGCCTCAGGTGTTCTCCCAACAGCTATAGAAACTGTGGAAAAATTTTACCAAAGAGGCCACACGTCCGATGAACTTTCTAATTGTATCTCCTTTGCAGGCTTATCCAGGAGTGGTGGCTTTCATCCAGGCATCGGATATTCCCAAAGGTGGCATCAACAACTGGAGGCCAAAGGGACTCTCTTATCCAGGGGCTCAACAAGAGGTAATTTCATCCTCTATTCATCTTCCATCTCTCTTTGTCCTCCTCTCAATGATTATCTTTGTCATGTTTTCATCATTGTTATCACCATCTACATAATCCTCGCCATTTTCATCATCGTCATCATCATAACCAACATCGACCTTGTCATCATCAACATCATCATCATCATCATCATCATCATCATCATCGTCATCGTCATCGTCGTCGTCATCGTGGTCGTCATCATCATTATCATTATTGTTATTATTATTATTATTATTATTATTTTATTATTATTACTACTACTACTATTAATGATAATATAAAATTTAATCTTTTTAAAGATTTAGTATTCCCTGAATAAAACGATGAAACAACAGTAAAATAGCCATCAATCAACTTGTCTTGTTTTTCTCCAGCTTTTGAGTAACGGTGTTGTCGACTACGCAGGCCAAGCTATTGGAGTCATTGTTGCAGGTAAGTGGATGATGTAAATGTAAATAGTGAATTTGTATAGCGCTCAACTTCCACCCTGGAGTGCTCAGCGGCGCTTTTCAATGTAAAACAATTTTACAATACAATATATAACAAAGCAGACGTAATAAGATTAAAAATAGAATACAATTCAAAACATCAAGTACAATTTAAATGAGGGTGAAAAATACAATAAAATATGTAATCAGTAAACATTTTCAAAAACATTGACGAAAAAAGTCAGTTATGGCAGTTGGACAGATTTTTTGGCACACGCTATATCCTGTAAGGATCAAAAAGAAATCCTGGTATGAAGTAATATGGAGCACCTCTTTCCTCCTCTTTTTTTTTTTCCTTTTTTTTTTGCCCGGCCCTCAAACCTGTGCCACCTGTGTTACATATATTAGCGTATATTCGCGCTTGCCCAAACAAAATGCATGCATTCATTCACTCCAAACTGTTTGTTAAAAGAGTGGTCAAATATAATAATAATTCTTTCTTTCTTGATCAATTTACCTTTTGTACCTTTCGGTGTAAGGCCATATAATAATAATAATAATAATAATAATAATAATAATAATAATAATAATTAGCAAGTTATATATTTCAATGATTATTTTTCTGAGTCATTCAACAGTTTTAACTTCTTCTTAACAGTCTTGATTACCTTAACTCGAATTACTTTACTTACTTTACTTTCCGAATAAGAAATAAAATCTCTAACTTGTGTCTTTCAGATCTGGAATCCACGGCCCAGCTGGCCGCATCCATGGTGGTTGTGGAGTACACAGACCAACAACCGGTGGTAACGGGACTTCGAGAAGCCGTGGCCAAGAAAAGATTCTTCCCCGACCAAGAGAAGCCCACAATAGTTGGGGATCCGATAGGTAAGTTATTCTTTCTCTCTCTCTTATCCATTTCCATTTATAGCGCTAGGCAGTGCAGGGCCAGCTCTTTAGAGAGTAGAACTCGGATTGCTTTTGTTCAATAATCAAAGACCTACAAGAGATCAACTCAATTATGTATTTTTAAATTTATTTATTTTATTATTATATATATTATATATATTATTATTATTATAATTATTATTATTATTATTATCATCATATATGTTATAATTATCATTATTATTATTATTATTATTATTATTATTGTTATTGTTGTTATTGTTATTATCATCATCATCATCATTATTATTATTATTATTATTTTGAAGCTTTACCATTATCGCTTTTTGCTTTCCTTTTAGTGTTGAAAAGGGTGTTGAACTAAAAACTGCTTTTTAATCCCATTTTTTCCCCTACTTCTTCTTCCAAGGTGCTATTGCTTCTGCCCCACACAAAATCAGTGGCAATATTTCATGTGGAGACCAATATCATTTCCACATGGAGACCCAGACAGCCATATGCATTCCTACCGATACAGGGGGCATGAAGGTCAAGGCCTCATCGCAATGGCTGGATGGTGTGTTGGAGACTGTTGCACAGGTCTTGGGTCTCAAACAGTCAGAGTAAGTTATCTCTTTAATCTTCTTGTCTTCTTGATATTGGTGTTGTCATGTTATTGAGTTACTGCTTTATTATTTTTACAATGTCACCATTGTACTAATCTAAAAGAAACAGCATACATGTCCCTAGTTTGATCCATAACTGATTATGCAGTAAATGTATGGGACTCCTACATTCAAAACAACATCGACAAATTATTTAAAAAAAGAAACGAAGAGCAGCATGTTTTCTTGAACAATTTTGATTCAACGGTATACGTGGTTTGGTATTTTCACTGACGATATTATTATCATGTGTGTTGATCAAATTGTAAACTCATTCTCCATTTCATGACAAAAATAGAGTTTTTTCAAAAAATATATTATAATTCTTCAAATACATGACAAAATAAAATAATTTATGATTAATTTTGAGGTTTGTTGGTTCTCTCTAACATCCGTATTATATGATTAATTTTGAGGTTTGTTGGTTCTCTCCAACATCCGTATTATATTATATGATATATGTATGTGAAAATATAGAGTATGTAAATTAGCTTCAATTGATTGACATACAGAACCGCAACGTTTCGACCAAAGGCCTTTGTCAAGTAACAATTGATAATACAATTAATATATTATATATAAATCTTGATCGATAGATTTTCCAGCTCTGTATCAGGTCATGTGTACTATTGGGGCACAAACTTGCACTTAACCTGGATACGTTTTAGCTGGTTCTGTATATCGATGTCTTCTGCCTTGTACACTGTCCTCGGCCAGACACAGAGCTGGTCTTTGCGCTGTTTAATCACGGTTCTAAAGGGAACAGATAACAAACAAATATATGTATACAGTAGTCACCGCCTAAGTGCACGGTCGTCGGGAGACGAAAAAAACGGGCTCTTAGGCGAACTGTGCACTTAGGCGAAGAGGAAAATGGCGGCCAGGGTGGGCGGGGTTGTGACATATTATGATCACATATAAAGAAAATA
>JARDUL010001594.1:0-13581 GCA_030265205.1 Dirona pellucida | reverse complement strand
GGGGTAAATGAGCTACTGTAAAGCGCTTAGAGCATGGTGATGATCGTGAATAAGCGCTATATAAATGCCATTTATTTTTTATTTATTTTTATTTATTTATTGCATTGCGAACTGGTCGGTTGCGACCATAGCAATCTGACCCACAACCTCCTAGTTAACCTGCCACAATTCTTCTATGAACAGCGACAGGGAAGTTTCTAACGTATCTTAGTGTCTTTCCCCCGTGGGACCAACGGGCAGGTCCGACCTCTTTGTCATCTTCGTTTGTAATGGGTTTGGTTGGTGTCGTGACAACAGATTGTTGACATTTCCTCTTTCCCCTTTTGTTAGTTACCCCCGCCCCGCCCCCCATACACACACCCTGTCCGGTTCTCTCTCTCTCTCTCTCTCCATCTCTCTCTCTCTGTCTCTCTCTCTCTCTCTATCTCTCTCTCTGTCTCTTTATCTATCTATCTATCTATCTATCTATCTATTTATATATCTATCTATCTCTCTCTTTCTCCGCTTGAGAGTAAATGATAAAAAGCAGTTTTAAAAGCACAAATTAATAATTTTGGGTTTCAATTACTTTAAGAATTCCAAAAGGTGCAGATAAATGCTGAAAACGCTAAGTGTTTTCAAATGTATAGAAACAATCTGAGATCAAGCAAAATTAATTCATTTTTATAATTATTGCTCAATCCATGATTGACTCAATATACTTGAACTTATTTTCAAATGTTATCTCCCAACTATAAAATCCTGAATGAGTATTTCTTCATCCCACTATACCTAAAATCCTTGGTCATATTAAAAAATACAACATTATGCAACAGTCCTCTGGCATTTTGATTTGGTTCCAATTGATGATGATTCAGTCTAAGGGATTTGAATTACCCCTCAGGTATTAGACTTGATGAGGTTGAGCTGAATCCTACAAGTATGATCTTTTTTTAACCATGGAATGAACCATACATATTTGAATTTTGCCTCACTGTTTTTGTTTTATTGTTCTTTTCAGTGAGCCGGTGTCACTGGTGTTCC
This sequence comes from Dirona pellucida, assembly GCA_030265205.1. NCBI lineage: Eukaryota > Metazoa > Mollusca > Gastropoda > Nudibranchia > Dironidae > Dirona > Dirona pellucida. The sequence continues at coordinate 12,558 of JARDUL010001594.1, read as the reverse complement.
CATCCACTTTAAAATGTGTTGGTGTACAAACAGATCTAATTTGGACATGACAAGAGTGAGAACCAGTGGCTGTGTAGGAGCCTATCATTGAAAGACTTTGATTTTGATAAACTACATCTGAAGATCTTACTGCTTTGAGAGAACATATAACTTTATTCTTTTAGCAACTTCATTATCCAATAAATAACAGCCACAACAGGTCTATAACAATGCATTTGTGTTGCATTTGTTTTGACATTCATTTCTAAAAAATCCCATTAAGATTATGATAATTGAAATAAATGTATTCGTAGTTTTTTATGATAAACCTTACTGTTACAACGTTGGACTCAAGAACATTAATTCTTTTTCTTATTGGAATATTACATCCCCAAGTCGTTTGTTTTTCAACTTATGGTTTCATAGCCTTCCAGTTAAACTGTTGACCATCAAACTTCAAAAGTGGGGTTTTTTTCTTGTTAGAAGAGAGTGACATAGTGTGTTAATTATTATTTTGAATGAGAAATATCACTTTTAGTTTTCAATGTGACACCATGTTTCAAAGGACATCCGTAAAGAAGCAGTAGCATGCACATCTCATCTCCTTGTTATAGTTTTAAAGATACGAATGGTGTTATCATAGTTTGTAACAGTGATTAGAGTTGGAGTAAACGCTTTATTTTATGCATTCCTGTGTACTCGCGAGTGAGGAAAAACAAATGTGTAAAGGGTCGTATACAAAGGACTAGACATCTGTACCATTGCCACTGTCAGGTTTCGAATCCAGGATCTCAAGCCAATCGTCCACCAAAGCCACCTTTGTATGGGACATGTCACAAAACGCCGTATAATCTTATGATCGTCATAAAAATGATTTAGACCAAGACAGACTGAGCATCTCATTTTATTAAAATACCAATGAAAGTACCAAGCGACACAGAAATTACGGAATCCACGTTTTTTGTAACTTTCTTATTTCTTGAAGCAGAAAATATCACAACTTTGCACAGTTATTGATTGGGCAATGCATGACGCAAGCAATAAGTATCCATCCTTTGGGCGCGCAATCATTTTACTGAGTGAAATATCCCGGCCCTCATTTTCCCATTGTGTGCACTATTAATGTTCACTTGAAGCAAACAAGATATTTTGTTTTGGCTTTGTATTAACAAACTTAATGTCATTGAGTTGGATCATTTTGATTGTTGAAATCAACACCTTCCTTGCGATTGTCAATTTTGATTGTCAGTTTTCATTATGAAATGATGTGAACTTAACAACACATGTCATTTGGTGTCGAAGCCTATCTTAATGCTGATTCATTTGAAGATGGATATGTTCAACGGGGGACATGTAAATGAAGTCTTCACAATAACTGGGTGAAAAACGTTTAAAGTCCATTATAAACCGTTGGTCGCCTGGTCGACACAGCAGGTTCGATCTGCTGCCAACGTGTGCATAGCGCATAGTGAAACATTCGGCGGTACTCAATCCCGAAACTTCAGTGAGAAAAAGGACCCGACTGTGAAATCGAGTGAGGGGTGAAATATGGACTCATTTTGCGACACGTTTTGATTTGACCATTTTTTGGCTCATGTTTACGATCTTTAATAAATCAATCTTTTTATCAAACATTCTAGTATTTGTCAGGAACACCATGGATTAATCCATCTGCAATGTTTCAAACCTTAGTTTGTTTTGATATCTCCCGCCATTGGCTGAGAGGATAATATGTACCTTTGGGAATCCAAGCCAGGGGTCATAAGGGAATATCTGCCAGGAAAATATGAGCAGGGATGGCTGGGCATCACCCTACACGGTAGAATTGTGGATAATTTGTGTCCTATAAAATATGTTGACAGTTAATTCCCCTGTGGGGACCAGAACTATATCAACAACACCACCGGGTTGGAATGCAGAGTTAAAAAGAACAGGTAAACAGTCTCAGTGTCTGTGTTGCCGCTGCTGCTTGACATATTTTTAAATATTAGATTCTTCTTGTGGACCTTTCTATTCAAGCCACACGTCTTTTCCCTTCCTTGTAGTGCTGGGTCGACTCACTAACTCAGGTCGCCGCTCAAAAATACTTGGAACAAGACGGAAATCGCAAGACGTAGCTTCAAGTCACAAGTATCAAGATGGGAGTTACTGGTAAGACTGTCTTTCCATCAAGACGGGTGTTACTGGCAAGTAGAGCCGGGCAGGAATCGATCCTTCGAGCTTTCCGGAAAGATTGAAGGATCCATCCTTTTTTTAGGACCGCTAAAGAATCGATCTTTTTGAGTGAGCTTTTGAACACGTGGAACTTAGACGAAGGTGAGGAGTCGATCTCGCGAGTGATGTCGCCAGTGCTCTAGCCACGTGCGCTTACAACACACACACACACACAACTGTTTATATTTAAAGTCAATTTTTATAACGTCATATTGAAAAGAAAACACAGCAGTCAAACTGAGTTGTTAGCAAGCATACGTGGTGAGAGCACTGGTGAGATGACGCGCAGAGAATACTCGCGAGATCACACGCAGCCGTGTGTTCACTGGGAAGGTCAAGTGGCAGTGGGCTCAATGTGATTGCGCGTGCGTATGTGTGTTTGATGTCAGAGTGTGTGTGTGTGTATGGCTGTGTGTGAAGCATAGTTCCCCACCCCAGCAATGACGTCGTGTAGAATTCAGGTGGTTAATGAGTCGTCTGGGTCTCATTGTGATGGTGTAGGTACCAAGTACATTGTTTGTGTTTGAAGATATTTTTGACTGTTTGGAATATTGTTGTGTGGTGGAATGTTTTACATTGAGGTGAGGTGGAGGTTTGCAAGCGTGTAGGGCCTCGATCCAGTCTGGCAAATGGTCTGCCCCGCAAAGGTGGTTGTTCTAATGGTACTGGTTGAATCGTGTCTACACATGCTGGTTTCAGGTGATCAACTGACACGAGCTCCTCTTTCTCTGTCTCTCTCCAATATTTACTCGAAATGTCTTATCTCCCGAAGAAATGACTTATGTATAGACCGTGATAATGTCGCTGCAGTGGCCCGTGGTGAGTGTCGTGGCGAATAAAGGCAAATTTGGCTTGTTATATTGAGTCAGGAAAATGAGATGTACGGTTGTCCGTGGTGAGTGGTTGGGTGGATGAAAACGATTTTAGGAATGATCTTACGTTTGTTAAATGTTCTGTAGCTGAGCGTTGACGTTTCTGTGGTGACAAAATCACCAGTAATTGTAAGGTGTTTGCCATAAACCATTTCTGCTGGGGAGAACCCATAGCAGCTCTTCAATCCAATTAGGCTCTTGCAGCCGGGCCTTGAGAGCCGCTTTTAAAGTCCCGTGGAATCTTTCTATAACTCCAATAGGACAAGATCGGGAAGTACCGAAAACAAATCATGAGATTCCTTATTCACCATTGGAAAGTTGTTTGTCACGGGTATTTTTACTCAGAATACAACATCCTCGGGGAAACTAAATGGAAAACCCATCCAACGGTTTTGACCTATCGAGACAGGATGGTATGCGGTAGTCCTGTGTACTTTGATGCCGAGTTGTTTGGCCATATTGTTACCCAGTGCCGAAGTAAACTGCAAACACAGTCATACATACACACACTCTGACACACACATAGGCAATGACATTCAGCCCGCTGCCACATAACCATCCCAGTGAACTCGCAGGTCACGGCTACGTGAGTATTCTCTGCGCGCGATCTCATCAGTGCTCTCGCCACGTGTGCTTACTAACAACACCGTCTGACTGTAGTGTTGTCTTTTCAATATGATGTCATTAAATTGACTTCCAATATAAACAGTTGTGTCTGTGTTGTCAGATATTCCTACAATACATATACACACATACACACACATACACACACATACACACACGCGCACACACACACACACACACACACACTGAACGACCAAATAAACGCCTCACTCGTTACAGTAGGGGAAATGAAAGACCGATCAATTCTGAACCCAATGACATACAACAGGACAACATTTATTTTAATATAACAGAGACGTGTTGACAACCAAGACTACAAGGTTACAATAACGCGTAATATCGAGGGTGCCCTCCTTTGGCATTCACCACATGAACAATACAGGTTCGCTTGAACATAGGAAATGTTTGGCTGTCACTTGGGGAAGGTTTTTCCAGCCACCAACAAGCACTTCCGACCCTGCAGTGTGTTTTTTTTCTTTCAATCGGTGACCGAGAATGTTACACAAGTGCTGGTTGGTAACGTTGGGTTATCGTGCTAGCCAAGCGGGGACTGGAACATTTGATAGCTGTTGTGTGGGGGCAGGCGTTGTTTTGTTGGAGTACTGACAGTTCTGTGTTCCGGGCCATGTTGTGGCGACATGTGCTTGTAGAATCTCGCACAGATATCGTTCAATGTTTAGGTTTCTACGAATGATAACGAGTTGGGTATTTTATTTGTGCCCTTATGTCACCCCAAACCTATGTCATTTCATTTCATTTCATCACATCGATATGCATTTTTGATTTAGCTGTAAACTGATTATGTTTCCAAAATATAAAGTGCTGCATACCAACGGATACCAACGTATAGGCTTAATGATCTTTCTACAAGGAGAAAATACACACAACGTAGTGGTTCGTATGTATTGTGGATCAGTACATGTAACATTTGTAACTGTGTGAGAAAGGACCTCAATTGCCCCAAGAAAATATTCCTATTTTATAGCTCTTTTATAGTCCGAAGAGGCATGGGTTTGTCAGTTACGTTTGCCATTTATTGTAACACCTATAAATCTACAATTTTTATCGTACTCAATATTTTCTCATTTTACAAAAAGAGGTCAATGCTATGCTTATGGTTTTGTTGCTACATGATAATGCTTTTCACTGATTGTACGTAACTTGACTGATCATCATTTTCAAAACAATCCATCTATTTTTGAATCATCAACACCTCTGATTGATTTGAAATTGTCGCCGTTGATTTTCCACCTTGGTGAAAAAAGTGGTGAAAGCACGTACCCTTGAGTTGCCCCTGTAGCAAATAGGCTAAGGAGTTGGGGCTATTTATTGTGACAGAGCGTGTGGTGAGATGTTTTCAAAAGCCAACTATGTAAGCTGCAATAAAACTGTTCACTTATTAGTCTCTCAATGTATTCAATGGTTATATGGCGTAAAAGCTGCTGAAAAATCATTGAAGGAAATACTTACTGCCGGCAATTACACAAGCATAACTGAAATTCCTCCCTGTAACGAGTACTCATAGTATAATATATGATGATGTTACAGCTGGAATTGAACGTCAGGAAGAAAGTGTTTACCATTCTCACAGTAAATTCATGCATGCGATGGTAATCAACTTTTCGTTTCAATCCTGAAATATCAAATACAAAAATAATTACGAACTCAATCGTGTAACTGATGAGAAGCACAGTGCAAACGGCTGATAACGTTGAGGTTGACGATGCTTGACTTCTGAATCTTTTAGAAATATTTACTTTCCAAGAAATTGTAATATTGCACGGCAAGACGATTATCAGCACAGTGATGGGCAGAACAATACGAATGAATGTTGAAATATATGTCCAACGCAACACCTGGTAATAAATTCAAAGGTTTGTATATCATGATGGTAACATTATTTGGAGCAATACAACCCATCCTGGAATATAATCAGGTTCTTGGGATATAAAAGATGAACATCACAATAAAGATGAAAATGATGACAGCACAAGACCGCCTGTGCGTGAGAATTGCTTTGACTTTCAATGGAAAAGTGACCTTGAATAATCTCCCGAATGCTACAAATGCCGTCACCCACGAAATGATGTCTGAAAACGTAATAGTTATGAAAGTATTTATAACAAAGGGCGGTGCCGCATATTTCACGAGAGATGAATTCATGTGTATAGTTTGACCTCAAAATCTGCATCATCTTTATTCTGACACGTAAACCTGAAATAATTAAAGAGCCTGTCGAGTCCAAAGTATTAATCTCCCTAGGCGAACCACAATCTCATGTTTTATAAATACAAAGCAAAAAGACAATCAACCCCCCCCCCCCCCCCCCGACCCCCCAGCCCCACACACACAAAGAATAAATAAACAAAAAAGCAAACAAAAAAAAGGAAAAAAAAGAAAAATAACACATCAACACCAGCCAACAATGCCTGACAACATAACAAGTTAAATATGTTTCCTAAAATTGTATCAAATGATGTGTAAGTAGGATGCTAATAAAGCAATTGAAGTTCTTGCGTATCTATAATTTTGAAAAATGCACGGAGCGTTCAAAAATTGTATTTACAGCTTCAAATATTCACAGAATGTATTTTACTAAAAGACTTAAGATCGTGAACATACATGGTTGATTAGAGAAATAAAGCCATACAGTGTATTCAAATAAAAGTGATGATGATATAAACATTTGACATGACACCCAATCCGTAGTGCCGATAATCCAAATGGCCCATCCGTTTGGGCTACAACATATCCTTATCAATTTGTTTGATTATAGCTGTGATCCCGCCTTCAAATCATTGATATTTATCACTGAGGGTTTCACACAAGACATCCATGTGTTCTCTGATCAACTGTCATGAAGGAAATACTTACTGTTTGCAATGAAACAAGAATAACTGAAATTCCTCCCTGTAACGAGTACTCATGGTATAATATATGATGATGTTGCAGCTGGAATTGATCGTAAGGAAGAAAAACATTACTATTACCAAGGTGTAATCAAGCACCCAATGGAAATCAACATCGGGTTCCAATCCCGAAAGATTTAATATGCAGATCTTTACAAACTCAATCGAGTAACTGATGATAAACAAAATGCAAACAATTGTTATCATACGCACTAGCTTCATTTCTTTATTCACTTTATCACCGTTGTCTGTGTTTTCCATTTCCAATCTACCTGCACGTTGTGAAGACTGCTCTCCCTTAACAGACGGTGAACTAGTGCGAGTTATCTTTGACGTTGCTTGTGTTCTGAATTTTTTTGAAATATTTACTTTCCAAGAAATTATGATATTGCACAGTAAAACGATTATTAGGACAGATATACGAATGCAAATACGAATGTTGAAATAAATATCTCTTGTAACACCTGGTAATAAATTCACATACTTGTATTTCATGATGGTAAAATTATTTGCAGAAATTTTAACCCACCCTGGAACGTAATCAAAGTTTCTTGGGATATAAAAGATGAACAGAATAATAAAGATGAAAATGTTGGCAACACAAGACCGCCTGGGAGTGAAAATCGTTTTGACTTTCAACGGAAAGATGACACTGAATAATCTCTCGAATGCTACAAATGCCGTCACCCACGAAGCGATGTCTGAAAACATCAAAGATGGCCGTATGGATGTGTATATATAAAAATTAATTGCTTGCCAATTGTAAGTTGTCTTGTCGACGTAGTATTCGTGATACAGACAAACACTACCCCAAAATGTGAAGACGCAGATCATAAAATCTGACACGGCCAATGCTGTGAGACTTACCGTACAACTGTTTGACAGGATGCCTTGTCGATAGAACACGATGATGTTGATGGGGTTAGAGATGATTCCAAAAGCAGAGATGATGCCAGTAACAGACATTCGTATAATGATTTCTATGGTTGTGAAAGTGTTTATATCAAAGGGTGGTGCCGCATTTCCAACACCAGAAATGATTACGTTGGTGTAGTTTGAGTTCAAAATCTCCATTATCTTGATTATATCACACAAACCTGAGAAATAAGGAAAGAGTCTGTGAGGCAAAAGTATCAATGTCCATAGGCGACCTAGGCTTGTGAAGACATTTTCCCCAGCAACTTGACCTTGCTAGATTTCTTATCCACCATTGGACAGAATGATAATGGGATAATGTAACGGTGCCAATGAGAAACAAGAACAGAAAATAGACAGCTGTTTGACAGAATGCCTTGTCGATAAAATACGATGATGTTGATGGAGTTAGAGACGATTCCAAAAGCAGAAATGATGCCAGTAACAGCCATCCGTATAATGATTTCTATCATTATGAAAGTGTTTTCATCAAAGGGCGGTGACGCATATTTATCACCAGAAATGATTTACTGGGTATAATTTGAGTAAATCTCCATTATCTTGGGTTCTGTCACCTAAACCTGAAATTAAGAGTCTGTCAAGGCAAGGGTATCATTATGTCCATAGGTGACCATACTCTTATCTTTTATAAAAAACAACCTTGCATGTCGCATCCAACTACAACACACAAAGAAAGTCCATCACAAACATTCCATATAACCGCAATCACACAACAGCTCACACAACATGTTCAAACCAACTACAGAGGAAGTCATCATAAACACAATCAAATCCTGCCCAACAAATCCTGCTTTATTGACCCCATACCTATATGACTGATTAAGAAATGTGCTGAAGTGCATGTCCACATACTAACAAATATGATAGATAATGGTTGGGGCTTTTCCTACTTATATTTTCTTTCTTGCCTGTCTTAGCTCTGTCATTGTTAATCACAAAAGTCATCATTATTTATGCTACCATTGTTTAAACTGTTATGACCTTCTTCAATAATTGTTATTATTGAAATTATGTAAATCTTTAAAATAGTCCTTCCATGCTGCTAATATTTCATCTCTGTCTTTTATAATTTCTCCTTCATTATTTCTTACATGTTTAAAAGAAGAATTGCTTACCTCGTCTACATCTTTGAATTGCACCCCTGAATAGTTCTTGTTTCTCAAAAAAAAATTATTCCAACTTTTCCCCAAACACATTGATGTTGTTTTGATTTGTTAACTTCATCTCTACTTTCTTCATTACATTTACAGGTCAAGCATTTTTTCCATATGAAATCAATTCCTGTAATTTTCATCTCCGTAATATTGGTAAGATAAGACCTATGCTTGATTCAGAAATCACTAAAATGTGGATGTCATCTCTTGTTTTAAGTTGGTTAGATTATTGTAATGCTCTGCTTGTCAGTTATACTAAATATATAACAGATATACCACAAACAGTACAAAATAAAGCAGTTCATTAAACATCTTTAACTAAATCTTATGAACTAATGTCTCTTGTCTCAGGAGACCTTCATTGGCTCCAAGTTAGATTTTGAATTGATTTCAAAATTGTTTTCTATGCTGCCAATTTTTTTTTTAAACATAGCTCCAATTTATTTAGGGGAACTTTTACAACTATATAAACTAGGCCGATCGCTGAGATCTTCAGTTGCCCTGTAATGTGTGCTTAGCGCAGTAATTCTAATTTCAACAACAAATCTTTTAGTGCATCAGCTCCGATGCTATTCAACGAAACTAGAATCACTACCAAATCGATTCAAAACTACGATATTTTTACCAAAAAAACAAACAAAACTGACCTTTTCGCCAGTGTTTGTAAACTTTTACTAATATTATATTTTACTTTATTTTTCGCCATCTTTGCCCTATTTTTCATTAAAAACCATATTACATATGCTTAGTTTTATATAATAATGACATTGTAAAGCGCCGCTGAGCACTCAAGGGTGGAAGTTGAGCGCTAACTGAATTTATTATTTATATTTACATTTAGCCATTTTTCATCAATTTTGTTTTATGGCTCTAGATATTTTTATTAATCCTTACATTTTGGTTTGTTTGTTATCTGTTCCCTTTAGATTAAATTAAACAGTGTAGGGACCAGCTTTGTGTCTGACCAAGGACAGTGTGCAAGGCAAAGGGCATCGATGCGCAGACCCAGGTAAAACGTATCCAGGTTAAGTGCATATCTGTGCCCCACAAGTACACATGGCCTGATACAGAGCTGGAAAATATATGGATCAAGTCTGGGCCAATAAACCTTGTTTGGTACAAGAAGCAATACACTGTTCAATATTACTCATATCTGGACCAGACAACAGGATAGTGTAGCTCCAGGTGTTCACCAGACAGCTATAGAAACTAGAAATTTTGCCAAAGAGACAATACTTACTTTTTAAGCTGAAAATAGTTTTGGGTGATATTCTCAATATTAAACCATTGTAAAACGTGTCATTTCACCCCTCCCATCTATACCAAAAAGTGTACATTGTTTGGATAACAACAAGGTTATTTTGAAAATAATTTACAGCATCTAACATTATTTCCACAGTGATAACAATTCTTTTAGAGCTTTTCCTTCTTGGTATATACCTACCTATGAAATGGATTTACTGTGACAGTAGATGCATTTTCTGTGCGAGTAAGTGATACCCTTCTCAACTTAATAATGTTCCGTACAGATTTTATAGATATCAAAAATTCGCCACAGGAGACTAATCAATATAGAGAACCGCGAGGTTACGTGGATGATTGTAAAATCATTATCTAAGTTGTTTGTTTAGGTAATTTGACGGTACAAATCTATCGGAAAATAAATGTTTGACGCATTTACATGCATAAGACGCAAATTTTACAGATATATTATCTAAAATGCAAAACACAAATCACAGAGACGTGAGGCAAAGAATAATTGAAATTGTCTCGATTGCCCAAAGATATAAAAGATTATATAGCCCTGAGCTGTCTTAGTCTGTTAATGACAGAAAAACACAATATTATATTAATCCAAGAGATCGTTTTCATATCACGAAGATGTCCCTGATGGAATTGTTATAATAATGATAGTATTGATCTTTCAATCTTGAGATAAGTATTATCATTATTCAAATAATGTGTCATATCATCATCATCTGGTCGAGTATTCTCCTCGGATATTGATGGAACGCCAGATCTTCCTGTCACTCATGAAAGTCTTCAGCTCGCTTGCAGTCAGACCAGTGTCTTTCCTTAGCAGGTCTACGTAGCTAAGCCACGTTCTGAATGCCCATGGGTTGGCTCCCATAGAATGGTGTTGCTTACTGGGGCGTCCTTTTGTCTGAAGCGTCCTTTATGTGTCATATAACCAAGAGGCATGTTCTTATTATCACTTGAAATATTTTGTTTCTGGACCTAAATAATTTATTATATTTAGTTTTACTTTGAACAGCCCTACGATAATAGGTCTACGTCTCTTCTCTTCAACAAAGGGTGTTCATTTGGGTTTCATTCACGAAAAAAACAAAAACCTTCAACGCCTTTCGGTGTCAGCTCGCAGCTAAACAATGTCATCATAATAACAGCCCTTCCCCCAATAAACCAAAGACTGAGACTATAAACAAACACAAAATGTATTCAGACTAATCAATAAGACAGGTTATTCAGACTGTATCTCATACACACACACAAACACACAAACACACATAAACACAGACACACAAACACACACACACACATAAACACACACACACACACACACACACACACAATTTGACTTCATTATTCATTAAGTACCTAAATTGATGACATTTTGTGTTCAACTTTGATGCAATTTAAAACGGTATATCATATATCCACCCCTCCCCCCCCCCCCCCACACACACACCCACAATGTATGTAACGCCTTTGAGGGGTTTTCAATCCAAGTGATTTCCACAATTGATATCATGGGTGGGGGTGGGTTGAGGTTGTCATCTAAAACGATAATGATGAAATGAAATACGGATTGGGCAATCATGCAATCAAATTAGAACCAGATGCAATTCGTGAACGAATGAATTGGATTGGGTAGTAGTTTGGTGAGGAAGGAATCACACCGTTCATTTTATAAGAGTTATGGAAAATCACTTTTAGCTTTGACTTAGTAGAAATGTCGCGACGTTTTCCAGTCACAATGCGGTAAGAATCAGATAGTGTTTGATGTCTCACAGAGCTGAATGATGATTGCTATTGTAAGATGTATTTATTAGTTATCTTCCACTATTTTGATGGAAATTCACATACGAGGTGGTTTTTGTCGTCAATGTCGTTCTTGGTGGTATCCCGATTATCGTCATGATATACCAAACCTATTTCATCATTAGGTTATGAAAAGAAATTCATCTCGAGTAATTCATAAACTATGTTAACTATTGGGGGAGAGGTGTTTACATCATATGTGGAGTTCTCTTGGGTTAACAACATTGATTAAAGTCACATATTTGTCCAATCATTGAGGATCATAATGAATAACATTTATAACGCGCTTCTCCACAATCATCGCCATGCTCTATTTACATTATAGTAACACATTTTCCCCTTTGAAAATAACTGAATGCTCAAGGCTTAATATGCAACACTCTGCCTGTTAGACGCGATTACAATTTCTGAGTGAGAGAGGTACAGCATCGAGCTTATAATCAACATCGTGTGCATTTTGAAATGTCTTATCGGCATTTGTGAAACATTGCGATACGACCATTTTAAAACTTATGCGATGAACATGATATCAACACAAGAAAAACGTTTCTGACGACCTCGTAATGTACTGGATTTGGAACAAACCACTTTGTGATAGACCATCCAAGACGACGGAGACGTGCCTAGAACGACATGTGAAATCAGCCTTAATAATTTCCAGAAATTCAAGAATTCTACTTTCTTGGGTGTAGTTTCCTTGGTGTGTGTGTGTGTGGGGGGGGGGGGTGACTGAGTGAGCGAGAGAGAGAGAGAGAGAGAGAGAGAGAGAGAGAGAGAGAGAGAGAGAGAGAGAGAGAGAGAGAGAGA
>JARDUL010001483.1:0-12700 GCA_030265205.1 Dirona pellucida | reverse complement strand
CCCCCCCCCCCCCCCCCCCAACTAAGGTATATAAAGTTTGCACTCTTTTACTCGCTGTTGAAGCTGTTATGAATTAATGAGATTTGATGTGGAATTGTTAACCCCCTTTTTTAAAGACTCGACTGGAGAAAGAAAAGGAAGAGCTGAAAGAACAAATGAAGGCTGAGTTGGAGGCCAACCTGAAGGAGAGGGAACAGGCCTTGATTTCCCAGCTGGCAGATCAGAAGCAATCTCTGATTGAGGAGAAGAAAAGGGTGGAAGAAAGCTTACAGGCGGAAATGGCCAAAGCCCTGGAGGTGAAAAGCAAAGAGGTTGAGGAGCGACTTATCAGTATGAAAGAAAATCTTGACAAGGTAATGTCTTTGTGTTGAGGGGTATATAGCATGACAAATATAATTTTGACATATGGGTATTTAGATCTCTTTAGAGAATTATTAAAGGGAAAGGAAATGAAGAGCTCCAGGACGGCATTGAAAATATTTTTAAAACATAAATATACTTTGTTGAAGTGCCCTTTAAGAGTATGTGAAATTAAACTATGTTGAAATATTTAGCAAAAAATACCCATGGCATGTAGTCTCTCTCTCTCTCTCTGAGGAGAAATATAATGTTTGCATATGAAATATTGTTCTGTTTGTTCTGCAATGAAACAAGCACATTAATTTATTTTGTTTTTCTTTTAATCCCCAGGTAATAGAGAAGAAAGACAATGAACAGAAGTTACTGGAAACCCAACTGCACCAAACCAAGGAAGAGAACGAGTGTGCTAAGCTGCAGGCAATGAAAGCACGTGAAGATGTGTTATCCAATTTTGTAGATTTAATGGAAATGGAACTGCAGTGCACCATATGCAATGAACTGTTTATCAAAGTAAGTAAAGGATAGTGGTTGCTGATTTTGTTTATCTGTACAATACAGAAATGACACTTTTCAGACAATTACCTGAATTCAGTCATTGTTAGAACAACCTGAAAAGCAGGTCTAGCTTTTAACTTCTACTTAACATTATTACTCAATAATAATGACTTGAATTCAGCCTCCAGTGGCATCTCTGATGATATTAACATTGCACCATTAAGTACTTTTAGTAGTTACAACCATTGTAAGGTAAATCATGAAGTCCCATAATTTTTCGTTTAAGTATGCTGCATCGAAAACAATACAATTCGTCTAATGGGGGCGACACCATTCCATGGTTTGAATATTTAGGTTTTGCGTGTTTGGTATAACTGTTGTGCTCTCTTTGCTCATTTTAATTTAACCTTTCAGTTAGATGCAAACGGCATGACTGACCATTATTGAAATTATGGATGGGCAATGTATTCAATAAAAACTAGAGTAACATGATTGTTGTTCCATCCTTTCTCATTTCCTCAAGGCTACAGCTTTGAATTGTGCCCACGTGTTTTGTAAACTGTGCATCAACCAATGGATGAGGGTGAAAAAGGAATGTCCCAATTGTAGAATGAAGATCACGTCATATATGCAAGCCATTGCTTTGGACAGCTATATTGAGAAGATGGTGGAGCAACTCACTGATGACCAACAGGAGAAGCGGAAGTCCCTTTTAGAGCAGAGGAAAGGTAACTGTAACAGTTAAAATTAGCCACTGTGTTATCTTGCTTACCAATAGCCTACTAATGATACAATGAATTTATTTAACTTCCAACTAAGGGCTCTTTGCAGATTTTGATGTCATGATGTTGAGATGTTACTAAAGAAACACTGCAACACATTTTATGTTAAAAATAATTGAATCTTTTCTCAGTGGGGATAAATGTCCACATGAGCATCATCCTCAGTGTATATTTTTTTTTAGCTCACTAAGACCAAGATGTTTGGAATTCCCCAAGTAGTATAAGTATGGATCGGTGTGACTTACTACTACATCAACAATGGAGCATGACTTGGCACGTTTTTTGTTTGTTTGCTGTGAAAATCTGTAATTTTGGTGATTGGAGGGTTTTTGTTGGTTCTAAAATCATCAATTTGGCTTGGGAGGGTTCCATGCAGACAAAGGAATGAGGGCTGCCAGAAGCTTAAGTCCAAAAAAGAGGTATGAAAAAAAGGTGAAAATGGTGTAGCTGCAGGTATAAACAAATAACAATACAAAGAACGTTTCAGGTCTCCCCTTCATCAGCCAACAAGCACAAAAAACATAAAACAAATAACACAAATGGAAAATCTCAAACTGTGGGAATCACGGCGATGTTGACGCTTAGACGACCACTGGTCAAGTGAAAATCGGACGAAGGAAGGCAGGGAAGGAAGTGGGGGAGACATAACCTCTTTTTTATTATTTTTATGTTTTGTAGCGATCGTCACTCTAAATAAATTAATGAAGCAAACTTCTGAATTTTTTTCCTGACTCCTTTTTCCCACTCCTTTTTGTCTTCCGTCTCTTTCATCATATGTAATCATCTAAAAGGTGATGCAAGTCATAAAGCAGCCAACACCTACCAGTTTTTTCCCCACTTTACTTCAGTTATTTGGTTTGAACTGTACTAAATAATATATTTATAGTCCAGATTGTTTAAACTAAATGTTAAATTTTTATTTAAATTTTTTTTTTTTTTTTACAGCTGAACAAGACAAGTTTGATGGCATGTTGGCTGGTCCATCCAGAACAGTCCCTGTACCTACATTACCTCTAGCAGCAGCTACAACAGCTCGGGGTAGAGGTCGAAGCAGAGGAGCAAACAGGGGAGGAAGGGGAAGAAATGCCAGAGGAAGAGGTAGAAATACCAGGGCGCAGTTTACAGCAGCTGCGGCAACAACAGTAGCAGTGGTAAACCCTATTATAATACCAGCGGCAGCACCTTCCATTACAGTAACACCAACAGTGTTAGCATATACCACTGTCACAACAACAGCGACTGGAGCAGCCACAACATCAGCGGCTGGGTCAACGTTGTCAGGTGGGTCAACGTTGTCAGGTGTATCAACTTCAACAACCGGTGAGTTTATCTTCTTTGTTGTATGAAGTTTACAGAGAAAAACAATAGATTATAGTATAGCCTGTCGTAATAATCTCCTTTGATATTAACTCTTTGCAACTGTAACAAGACTGACAGTGACTTGCTTAGAAATTCTGTATATTTATCATTGAACTATCCTTGCGTTAGAGTTAGAAATGAGTGTCACAACTTTCGTTTCGTTTTTTTCTCTCCAAACACCAGTTTTTGTATTAATCTCGACTTTGTGAAAATTTAGTGTCCATTTTAAGTCAGAAGGCATACTTGATAGATGGAAGTCAATTTCAGTGGAGCTTGCAGAGTTTTTATGGAATGATAGTTGATAGTATTTGTTTACTTTTGTTGCTGTTTGAATACAATATGCATTATTGTCATAGGAAATGAGTAAGTCCCTTCCTGACCGTTATTCAACACAACAAGCAATGATTTTGTTTAGGACATTTGGAGGAACACAGTCGATGAGTGAAGGAGGAGGACTTTGTAGAATAAAGTAATCCTAGTCCTGAATTGAATGATTCTAGTTACAATGAGGAGTACAGCGAAATTTGGGGCCTTAATGCTGTCAGTTACTAGACCAAGGCCAGTCATTGACAGTGGTGATGAATGGAAGAGAGTTGCTGTAGAAACTACTGACAACTTAAGAAGTGTTGATAAACATTGGAGGCAGCCAGCGCCGAATGTGGCATTGGATGAAAATTCGTCGTCACCTTTGACATGTTTTAGGACTGTCTTTGACAATGAGGTTATTAACCATGTCATTCATTCTATAAATAGATTTGCCGACCTAGAGATTGCAAAAAAAACCGGCCCTGCTCAGAGATCTCATTTCAGCAATTGGAACCCCATTGTGAAATATATGAGTTTCTAAAATTCCTCAATTCCTGTCTGTGGTGAACTCAATGGACCGTGACCCTAAACCGAAAATATATGACCACTTTTTGACAAAATCAGATTACTACGCAGAATATTTAATTGTCACCTGATGTTTACAATGGGAAAAATGTGCCTAACTTGTGAAGAAAAAAAAGTTACAAAAGCCAAAATATGATTTATTGCCCTAAAATGGCATCTATTCTGTGGAGTGTTATGATTTGTATATAAAAAGGATATTTTTTATTTTAAATTGGGTCTTTTTTTTCAGTGCGTTAAGAACATTTAGGATTCATAAAGTTGTAACTAGACATAGTAGAGAGAAAGAGTAAATGTAAGTGTATGCTTATAAAACAGGTAGACAATTTTTATAATCTTGCTGTTGTGAGTTTTAGAAATGCCTCTTTTGATGGCAGTTAAATTTAAAAAAAATGTGTTAAAAATTTCTTCTCCAGTTTGTTCACCACATATTTTCATTCATCTTTTCCTCGTCATGCATTCTTTAATTTTGATAATATATTGGAGTACCATAAACCTTAAAGCATGTTATGAAATCTTGTTTTGTACCTTAAGCTCTAAAATTGTAAGACAGTAAAACATAATTAATACATGAATAAATAGTAAATTTACAAAGCTCTCAACTTGCATCCTGGAGTGCTCAGTGGCTCTTCTCAATGAATGGTATTATGAAACAATCCATAAGTAAAAAAGTTAAAAATACAAAATGTGTATTGGATTGATGATACAAGACTTACATTTCTTTGCATTCTTTTTATTTATAACAGCTACGACAGGGGTCACCACTCCAATTGTATTGAGTGATGGTGATGGCTCTGAATTAACAGACTCTGATGACATGAATGAAGAAGATATGGAGGAAACACTTTTTCACAGACGTATGAGGATGAGACGTAGGAGGGGGATGTCCACGACAGATGAGGATGAGGATGAAGAACGTGATGATGATGATGAGAGCTCTGTGGAGGGTGTCCCATCTGAATATTACGGAGGCTATGGAAGATGCTTCAAATGTGGTAAGTTCAGATTCATTAAAAGGTTTTGAAGTTGACAAACAAAGAAGAAATATGTAGCTCAATAGCTTCGAAAAGACAACTATCTTTGCTAAGGCACATGTACATTGTGTGGATGTTTAAGACTCAGGAGTGGTGGAAAATGTTAATCAAATGAAGAAAGGCTCCCCACCGGTTGTGCATGTCACAGGGAAATTTATATGACACCTGTTTTTGTTTTTATTTTATAGAAGTAAAATATTTGTTGGTGACTGTCGTACAATTTCAATACAATTTTTTTTTCCTTCTGCATTTCAGGTTCAAGAGGTCACTGGGCAAATGGCTGTCCCTTTTGATATCCCTTCAAGAGCAACTGGTTTTTTTCATTTTTTACAGAAAATATTATATATACAAGTACAAGTATTTTTCTTAATTATCCTTCATTCTGGAGTAAACTCCTTTTTTAGATTCTGGAAGCCTTGCTTGCCGACTTACATCATTCATAATATTTTTAATGCTGGTTTGATAGCTGTATTTGAGGTTGGTGACCTTACCACCTAATTCAATTATCTTTGCAAAAATGCAAACAAATTATTTCACACTGGATGTATGTGAATATATAATCATAGTGTAAGAACAAGATAATTATTAATGATTATAGGGTGCTGAAAAATGACCAGATTTGTGCTATTTAGATAATCATCTATCCTGTGCACATCTAACCAGTGCATCTCTGTGCCAGCAATTAAGCTGTCAAGATTGATCGGGTTTATGGAGAGTTGCTTACGACACACCTAGTAAATGAAAGATTTTTCATTGATTATATATTTATTTTTTTCTTTGGCAACTATATTCCATTTGCGTAATATATTTTTATTTTCGTTCATATGTTTAAATGTTTGATTTGACCAAATATTTTTATAACAAACATTACAAAATAACAGATTTGAATTTTTACATAGAACTCATGATGAGCGAGACATTAGCATAGGTAAAATTTTCACATCGTAGGAGTTCCCATTGAAAGTAATCTGATCCGCAGGATGCAAGATGATGGTGTATTAAAGATCATAATTTGGTTGCTGCGATTATTATAATCTTAATTTATTATTATTTTGTTATAAGTTGTGTTATTTAGTAAAGTTCAGTTTAATGATGTCACACGAAGAGGTATATGTATTCATCTTTTTTTTAAAGAATTGATATACAGTGAGAAATAACATGTGTTTCATATGAACATGAGCATGACTAAACTGTGCAGCTGCAGGTATTAGATAAATAATAAGTAGTGTAATGTCTAGATTGTTATCCTCTGTATGTGTACAGATTCATTTATACCTGTCAGGTTGATAAATCGGTTGTGTAGAAATGTATTATATTAAATAGTTGACACAAAATAAAACATGTCCTTTTCAATGGTTTGTTGTTTTAGTGTTGTATTTTTTTTCTGTCACCCACCTATCCACAGAAATGGAACTTTTTGTCCATAAGTAACACATTGTGCAATTTACTGACATCATTATGTTGCAGTTTAAATGTAATATTTGTGATTTCTACTCAAATTTGTTAGTAACGCTATTTTATAGCATAATTTTGTGCCACTCAATATTGAATCTTTGCTTTCAAATATTTTTTAAACAGGGTACATAAAAAGGGAATCCATTGGGACTTCAAAATGGGTTCTGCTATATGAATCCGTCCCTTGTTTAGAGCTGTCTTTTGGTTGAGCGACGTATACACAGACCATATACGCAAACTGCTAGCACCCTCTGGCACACACTTATTGCAGTGAATTATACTCAAAACATGAAGTGATTATTTTAATGTGTATGTAACATTTTGAGTATGATTCAATGCTAAATGATTGTGCCAAAGTGTGCTAACAGTTTACGTAGACAGGCTTCAAATAAAAAATCAGACCACGTGATTCCAGGGCCTGTTGGGGGGCCTTAAGATGGCAGCCCAATCACCTAACTTGGGTACAGTGGGCTAATCCCATGCTTGCCAGACATAACTGATATAGAGAAGAAATATTATTAATCAAATGAAGAAAGAAAAGAAAGAAAATATACAAGCATGGCGATTAGATAGAATAGAACATGTGGTGAATAATGAATAAAAAAGTAAACAATGTTGAATACAGAAATTTTAATGGTGAAAATAATTACTACTGTACATAATACTGATATGTTACATTCTTTGAAATCAAAAGATGCTATTTAGGTTGCAGTTGTAAACAATCACTTGAATGACGACATAAGTTACAATCTGATTTTTCATTCATGATTCTAAATTGTATAGTGTTTCACCTAATAAAATCATGGCATTGAATTATTGTGTCTATTTTATCTTAAGGAAAAGTCAGTATTTTGTTTTTGTTTTTGGGGTTTTTTTTAAATTTTGTTCATTATCATCAATAGTGCCTGACCATGAGCATAAATGGCTACTATAGTTTCCTCCGCTTGGACCCAAATGACAAATATAACATATTAAATAAATAAGAAAGTATATTTTTTAAAACCAATAATATGATCAAATTAAGTTTGGTAATCTTTACAAGGAACTCAAATTACGAGTGATAAAATGCCGTCATCTATGTCTAAAGATAAAAATACATTAGAGAGTGATATCAAATCATAGATTTTTTTAAAGTGCTGAGCCAAAACACACGACTTAGGCAGCATTTTCATCTCTCCTCATCATCAGCTCACTCTGGAATCTTGATGTTTCGTGATGGAAATCTGGGCGAAGCAAATCAGCCCGAGTTGGTTGCATCGTTTTGTTGCACACTCTTGACCAGTCTTCATTATTGTAGTGCATCTGTTCACGTTTCTCTAGGAACAGGTTTTCATCATGTTCATTGTTTGGAATTCCACCCAGGCATGCATTCTGAAAATCAAAAAAAAATTAAGTTTTTTCTTCTTCTACAAAATTGATTGAAATGATAAGCAGCACCCATACCTTCATCAAACAGTCATTTGACCAGTTTGCAAAGTCATATATCTATATGTACATTTTGACCCTGATAGTGAATGACTTTTCAAATGATTGATACTGATACAAAAACAAGAGTGGGTGAATCATATAATACATAAATGCATCACTAGGCGCATCAAATCCTTGTGTGGCTAAGAGTAGAGTTCATCTCTAAAAATTACAAATTCAAATATTAAAAAATGACTATACTTATATGAAGTGATAATATTTGCAATACCACTCTCTGTTCTTATTTTCATATTGCTTTTTCACGACTCCCAAACTCCATCAAGTAAATCAGAATCTACTGTGGTGCATTCTTTGTCAGTCATAGGCATAGTAGATTACCTGTGTGATAATGCTTCTATTGGGCATATCTGTTTTCCATTGTGGTACATATAGTTTAGGTACCATGGGATGTGCTCTTGAGTATTCTGGAATCCTAGAAAAACAAAAAAATATATATTTTCAGTATTTTTATAACATTACATTATATGATAATGCTGTAAATGTATGCTATAAAAGTGTTGGTTTGCTTTTAAAAATCATTCTGTAGTTCCATGACAATTGCTACTTAATTTACTCCAAGAAAAAAATGAAAATGAATACATTCAAATGTTATGGGAAGGACAAAATAACCACCAAAACTTAAATACCACATCAATAAACTTAAAAAGCAAATTTAATCAACAAAGGCTCACATTTTAAAAAAAATATTCTTGGAAGAAGTAAACACAAAGTCAACATTAAAGCTTGATGTATTAACATGTAATTTCTTTGTCGCAATTTTCCAATAGGCATAATAAGGGACATAATATGACAGGATCTATCATTAATAATAATAATAATAATAATAACAACAATAATAATGATAATAATAATGAATGGCATTCATATAGCACTTATCCACCATTATCAACATGCTTTATTCACTTTACAGCAGCACATATGCCCCAGGAAAGCAATGGAACACTCATCACTTAATACGCCACTCAGCTCATTGTATCGTATAGGCAACGTGTCATTTAATAATTATCTTACTTTTCATGAGGGAATGTTTATGTGTACATAGCCTAAAATGTAACTGGTCCAAATTCATAGAAACTGACAGGTTTATGAGGTCTTCTCTTACTGAGAGTTTTCCTAAATTCACTGATCAATCTCAATTTAACAAATGGAGAGTGTAAACAATAACATTTTTATAAAGCTAATTAACATCATGTATAAAAATTTAATTTTTCAGGGTTTGCAGGGGTGGATGCTGTTGTCTATGTTACTACAACAACAGTCATCTGTAAAAATAAATAAAATCACAGATGCCATTAATAACTTAAAATGTCGAGATTAAAACTGTGGTCACGAGCAGAGATCCTAACTGTAAGGATGTTGGATAAAAATTACAGCAGGCTAATAACTATAAATAGTGAAGTATAATGCCAACACCTCATGGAATGTGTAATGTAAAGCAACTTAAATACAGTCGACTATGGAAAAAGAGGCTATCTACAATTGTATGTACCATGTATTGCCCAATTTTTTAAAGATAGTGAGTCTTGTAGCTCAAGGACTGTGCATTAACAGAAATGAATTTTGTGCATGAAATGAAAGAATGTCATACATCTTACTCTGTTGTGACTGAAAATTGAATGGTGTCAAATTATAATAATGGGCTAAATTACGTTAAGTTTTAACATAGTAAATATGAACTAAGAAGTATGTCAAATGACTTAAGATTACAAACATAATCTATTTTTAAACAGTTAAGATAATAAGAAATATATCTAACAAATTAGGCTAAAAAAAATAGACGAATGATAAGAAAAATGATTTCCAAAATAGCTATGAGATGTGTTCCAAGGTAAACTAAGGAAGATTTAGAAAAAAGTAATTTCAGTAAATGTAGAGGAGATTGAAACTGGATTGGTTGATGACAAGAAAATAAGATGCACAATGAAAAAGCAAAAAAAGAGACTTGGATTAGATAAGGATGACCTTTCGGTAATCCCTCTCCTTCAAGATTATATTTAATACCACAGGACTTATTTTGTGAGGCTGAGTCAAAACAGAAGATGTCTGTCTCATTTGAGGACTTTGTTTGTTGTTTTGGGAATCTATGAAGTCACTGAAGGTCATTGTCAACTTAGCAATGATACAAAGTCCAGATGTTACATAAAAAAGGAATCACATATATGAGTAAAATCTAAGGAAATGTCACAACTACGTCGTTCTGTTAAACAATCTGAATCAAATCAACTCAATTTTTTTTATTTTATTATTTCTTTTTACTTCCATGAACAAACTCAAACCAAGGCAGAATCATCACCATTTTTTTTATTTTATGGCAGCCACTCAGTGGTAGAACGAGAGAAAAACACCTATATAAACATATATACACAGAAATGAGCAGGGAAGTTTATCTAAATTTTCGCCAATTTTTTTCTTGTACCACAGGGACTTTACTTTTAGTTTTAGTAGGTCACTATTGTCATAAAATACATATAAAATAAGATTTCAACACAATAGCCTCAAAGGAACAACAAATGTACTATTCAAATTCATGTTCTAGCACTACAATCATATTTCAAACACATTGAAATCTAGCTGTTAAGTCATGAATCCCAACCTTTCCTTCAAAAAAGAGCCCTGACTAAAGTTTTCAAGGATTGTACAAATGTAACCTGAGTCTTGAAAATATTAAAAGGTAAGCAGGGCTGTACAGTGTGGCTGAGATTCACATTATATATATCAATGAAAGGGTGGGGATTATGGAGTTTTATTGATACTGTTGGAGATTTAATTCACTTACCTTGTAGATTTGCTGAATATTTCAATATAGTGCAATAATATATCGAAGTGAGTAAGTAATATAATAGTAATCACATTCATAAAAGTAAAAGCATTTTAATTTTAATGAAAAATTAATATTCCAATGGAAGGGATCATGGAAGAGTAGGGAAGGTTTCTCTTCATTGTCTTCATCTCATTACCTAATTATACAGTTATAAATTACAAAACTTCAAGTCAGTATATGTGCTTGATGGTAAAAAAAAAAAGAAGCAATTCTTTGATGCTAACTAGTCTAATTGATTGTTATCTTTGAAGTCTTGACTCATGAATGTTTGGTCAATTTCATAAATTCAGTTTCCGAGTCATTACTGAAAAAAATTATGAACACAAAGTCACATTATTTCGTTTCCCTTAATAAGCGCATGAAGAAAACAGACCATTTTTTTCAAAAGATTTTTACCTCGGCGTACTGTGAGTAAACAGTTGCCGTCCAAATTTATTTGAGATAGGTGCTGTGGGGTCCGACATCTTTAAACAACTGTCGTTTCCAAACCAACTGAAATGGTCACACCGAAGTCTCGGGAAATATCGATAGGCTTGGTTCCTGTAATGGCGGATCAAAACAATAACAAAAGTGAAAGCACTCCAAGATTAGTGCACTGAATTTAGAAGATAAACAACAATTGCAAGAATTTTAATTTGCAGATTGCAATTTCATTTTGTTTCTTTCCTGTAATGAAATGCTCATAGTAAGTTTTTAAGCGTTGAGAGTCATAATCAGAAAGGGTTATGGTTGAGTTATGGTTTTAATTTTAGTAAGTGGTTTGGACCTGGCTGGGTGGGGGACTGGGACTGACTCAACTGGGGCCTGGGGCCGAGGCTTCTACTTCTACTTCTTGGCCTTGGCATGGTCTTGATCTTCTACTTCTACTTCTACTAATTAATATTGTGTAGGTAGGGTTGGGCTTGTACTTCTGGGGAGTAGACCATCTCCGATTCTGATATATCTAGCCTACTGTACGGAGTGTAGTGAGAGTAGAGAGTAGTACTAGTAGTAGTGTAGTGTAGTAGACTGTAGTTGTAGTTGTAGTTGTAGCCTCTCAATTTGAACTGCAATTTGTTGTTGAGTTGGATATTCTGTCTTAGAAATAGAATCATATGTGTCGTTGCGTTTGAGTGTCATATTATTATTATTATTATTTCTGTTGTGGTCGCCATTTCTTCAGACTAGACTAGACCTACTACTACTACTACTACTACTACTACTACTATAGACTACTATAAATACTACTGACTACACTACACTACACTAACAGTAACAGTACAACAGTAACAGTAACAACAGGGCCATCATCAATCATCAATGAAAATCTTTGATTTTGCTTTACCTTGTGGCGGCCAAGCAAGTGACCAAGGCCAACAATCAACAAGGGCCACGATTACATTTACAATGTGGCTCCATCAACTAACTATTTTTAAGTCACTTGGCAGCATTGTTGTAAAAAACTTGAATTACCAGACTATATATACTACCTATATGGACATTGTTTGTGAGATTCAATTTTGAGTGTTTCACAACAAAAACAATGAACTAGAGCCGGGTCCAAAAATTTATGGTGAAACTAAAACAGAAAATACATTGGAACAAAATCTTTCGTCTCAGATTCTTTTTTCTGTTTTACATAGATAGTACATGTTCCATCGTGTGTAATATTTAGAACACTGATGATGGTCATGACGGTACAAATTATTATTACTGTTTATGTGCTGCATATTTTATATAAATCATTTAAAACCCTTTTACTGTACAGCTATCAAAGTAAAAAAAGCACAATATACATATAATATAACATATTTTCTAACATTCTATGTAATTTTTCTTTTTGTATCATATAATAATATTTAAATCAACAGGGCTGCCTGTTCCTGAATATTCTTATAATTTTATATATATATATATATTTAATTTGTTTTTGCTTATTATTACTTTCATCATGTTGTATATTAGAGCTGGATCTTAGTCGTAGAAAGCGAGTGTTGCAATTCACGATTCTTTTGTTATCGGCGTCTTGCAAACTCAAT
>JARDUL010001372.1:0-13590 GCA_030265205.1 Dirona pellucida | reverse complement strand
TGGTGGATGGATGCATACTGTAGCGGATGGTAACAAGGTGAGTATGAAGAGAGACGTGCCAATGTGAAAAAATGAGTTACCATTATCCGAATCCGGTGTCATCTCTTTTAACTTGTGATAAGAAGTAGTGGTGACAACTGGTGTCTTCTTTGTCTTTGTCCCAGGTGGGTGAGTTATTGGTGCGGCAGTAGTCGTGACGGACGGTGTCATTGTTGAGGTTGTAGCTGAAATGACATGGATTGTCAGAAGAGTGAAGTGCGTTCTACTGACAAACCTAAACCATTGCTGCTAAGACTTTTCTCACAATTTGTCCAGGAAGCTGTGAGTCACTCTGATGATAACTCTGTCAAGGGACTTTGCTCACAATTTGGAAAAGCCAATACTTATGTATAAAGCTGAATAAGCTAGAATTGGAGTATAAGTTGTCCTGAGTGTGTATGATAAGACTGTCATCTTGGTAAAGTTCTCTGATTCAAACCCTGAACAGGAGGGTTCTCTAGAGTTGTCAAGATTCTGTTCCACAAGTCCTACCACAAATGGTCTTTAAACAAGTGTGCCAAAAAAGGCATAAAGTTAATAAGCTAATCATTTTCTTTAGAATTATTGGATGAAAGTATATTTCTGCAAGCAACAACGATGTGCTGAACTTGCCGCGATCACATTCAAGCACTAAAACTAAATGTATCATTTATATTTGTCGAAGTTTAAAATGATGAATGAATAAATGATGAAAGGAGTGAACAAAATTAATGTGAGAAAAAAACCCAGACTGATAGAATTGTCTTTAAAATCATTTAGACATAATCACCACAATTGCTTTCATCCGTTCCATCTGTACAGTCTTTTGTGCCATCACATTTCTTGCTAGCATCTATGCAAACAAAATTGCTGCTGCACTCAAACTTAGATGTTGGACAATGTAAGTTGGGCAGGAGCTTGGAATACGACCTGTGATTATAATGAATGAATTAGAAAAGACAATGTGGTGAATTCTTAATAAAGACACAAATATTAGTAGTATATACATAAGATTCAAACTCACAACAAATATAGACAACATATTATCAAGGACTTTGGCAATGCTTATAAACTGAGATTCTACACGTAATACTGTTAAATCAGTGTGACATTCACCAAGCAGTTTAACCCTTACGTTGAAACCAGTTTTTGACCCTAATGCCACTATGTTTTCACAAAAATAAAAAAATTATATGCTTCACAAAGAGCTTCACAACTCGTAAACTAAATAAGATAGCCTGTTGACATTTAAAAACATATTTCTGCCCACTATTTGTGGGCCACGAAACAACAAAACTTCCCTCTTGCATTGTTTGCTTCTCGATTCAAGCTAAAATCGTGTTTTTTAAAAAGAGTGAAAACAAGTGATATTCAACCGAAGAGGAGTTGTGTGAAATTATGATGGATTTGGACAGCAAGGAAGGATGTTGGGATTGGGATATAATAATTACTCAGATTTTCTACCTGAGTGTTGTGAAATTGACACAAAACTCATTTGACATAAAACCTGATATCGATATATCTCCAATTGACTCCAACAAACCAGTTGAAATGACCTTAGAACATCCATGTCGTCATAATCACAATCCCCTCTCTTTCCCGAGGAAAACGTGCTACTTTAAAGCGCTTAGAGCATGGTGATGATCGTGAATAAGCATATAAATGTACATTATTATTATTATTATTACTTTCCACTGTGTTATGAATGTTTCATGAATAAATAACAAATCTAAATAAAGCCAAATTATGTATTATTTTTTAAACATCCATTTCTTTAGAAGTTTAAACTAAATCTGTTCTCCAACATTTTAAGGGGCAGGCCCAGGCATAGTGGGGATATGCTGGGAGGCAGCCCCAGGAAGAAATGTATTAACTTGATCCAATACTAGCATTAGTCAGAAACTTTTTTGTACATTCCCCTGCACATGAATGAACTTGAGGAACTTGAGGAAACAGCTTAATTCATCATGATGGCCGTAACCAGTGTAGCCTGTCTTCAACAAACAACAAGAATGGACAGAGTGACACATTTTTTAACATTCCCATTACTTCTATCTTTACCTATGGCCAATTAAGATGTCCAAAATAGCGATATATAAAATTCAAGTGGTTCCAGGCATTTCAAAATAATCATTTTACAGTGTAGATATGTTATTCACAAATACAAAAGCCTCTGAATTAAGAAATAATCTGATAATTGTTATCAATCTTCTGCAAAGAATGGTCTTCTAAAAAATTTGAACAATAGAAATCTATGTGATGTGACTTTACAGGATATTTGGAGTCAAAATGTAAAATCAAAATTGAAAAAATATTTCAATATAATGTTCTTTGATCTATTAACTCAATCGTTGAAACATGAGATGTACAAAATTCATGCTAATTTTGCATTCAATAAATTCACTTAAAAAATAGAAGCTGATACATGCACTTGAAGACACAGACAAAAAGTGAGGTTAATCAGGAACATTTTTTTGCAGGTGTCATTACACTCATTTCTTTAATGTCCAATAGCATTGATCTGAAATCATGTGAAACGATATGGGATATTTCAAACATTTTATTTTTTCCTTTTCTAGGTGTCGAAAAAGAAAAGTCTCTAATACTCACTTGCAACTTGGGGACATGACAAGGTCATCTATGGCTACTGCACTTCCTGTGGAATCAAAGTCAGCTCGGAAGACAAGTTGAAAAGGTTGGTCCGATGAAACTTTAAAATTGACGAGGGTCCACAAGGAACCAGTTGGTTTGATGGAGGAGATCTGGGAGACAAATGCATAAATGTTTGACGAGGCTGTGTTCGCAATTCACTTTGTAATCTTAAGAATCTAATAACTGCTCTTGCATTAGATGCGTTCATCTTTACAATGAAATTTCTAGTTGACTCTATAGATACAAATGAGTTGCTTTTTAGAGATTTGGAGGGAAAGATAGAGAGAGAGAGGGAGAGAAAAAGTCAGCAACGCAAGAGCAAGCACTCACTCATCCATAATGTCTTCATAAGATAAGGCGGTTTCTTGGGGCAACACATTTGAAAGCCAGTCATGCCAGTGCATGTCAGTGCAGGTATGTTATGCCCAAATAACTAACTGCACCATGAAAACATTTAAAAAATCATGCGATGCGTTTAATTATGGGGATAATAAAGGAATATAATTTATGTTTACCTGCTGATCAGAAGCCCCTGCACGGTGGGTTCTAAAGCCAATGGAGAGTTTTGATGATGGACTTGGTACCATAACATAGACAGAGCCTGTACAAGATCCACCAGCTGTAGAAACTATCCAGTTAGAAGAAAACAATGATGCAGAATCTTTAGGTTTGGATCCCACAGCATAAGCATATCCTCCTTGAGATGAGAAAGTGGAGTGGTCAATACCTTGGAGTCCAGAGGCTGAAGCTTGTCCAGATTGCCATAATAGCCAGCTCACACTTCCTTGTGCATGTGTAGTTGCCTGAGTCATTCCATTAAAACCTGTGTTAAAATTGTTGGCATTGTATGCCTTACAAATTGGATTGACTTCGTCAGAATTATCACCACAGTCATCTTGGCCATCACATAGATGAATGACGTCGATACAGGCCTTATTATCACATGAATATTTTGTTTCTTTGGGAGCACAGACATCGACCTTGGGTGGCTCAGAACATGTTGCAAACTGGATGTTGTCTATGGCAGTTTTGCCATGATAAGTGTCTGATACCATCGTTCCTTCAATTTGAAGGCTAAATGGTCTTCTCCTACGACCAATACTAACAGAAGCCTTTTGCCATTTATCACTGGTCGTTTCAGATTTCCATAGCAAATCTAAAGCTTTGTTTGAGTTGCCATTTATATATAAGCTCAAATTAGCACCAGTGCCTTGCATAAAGTATGAAAACTGTAAGTCACAGCTAGCTCCGGCCCTGTAAAATAATATGCTCTTTAAACTAGCACTTTCTCCTGACCTCTGTGTCGTACCAATGACTGAAAAATACATAAAGTGTCCATTGCCTCCTGACCTGTAGCTGGCATCATAGGATGGAGCCATACCTTTCCCTGCACCAGCTGGAGTGTCCCTGGTCCAACCAAACCCATTAATGTTTGGGGATGAGGTCCAACCACAATCGTCTTCAGTAAATGTGCAGAGAGCGTCTGTGTAACATCCGCTTTCATCGCTGTTATCTTTACAGTCAAAATTAAAGTCACAGACTTTGGTCAGACCCACACACTCCTTGGTGGCCTTGCACTGAAAGCTTCCAGGACAAGCAGCAGAAGTAGTAGTGCTTGATCCACTCTGCACTGCTGGAGATATGGGTGTAGGTGGAACATACGAAGGCGGGGGAGTTGGTGAGCCCATGTTACAGCCTGGAGTGAAGGATATGTCATCAACAGATACACCAGATGGGGTTGATATTCCTCCTACTGCTTCTAAAATAATGGTGAACGTTTCGCTTGTGTCAATTTGAATATCAAGCTTTTTCCAAATGTTTGAATTGGCTTGAACGGATGCTGAATGGATTATACCATGGGGCCTAGTATGGACAATAACATTCAAAGTGCCACTGTTTTTACCTCTGTTGACGACACCTGCATACCAAAGACGCATGTGACAGTCCTGGAAAGGCTTATTCATTTCATAATATATTTTTGCTGTGAGCTGTGACTCCCAACTTTGGAAAACCATATAGCCTCCTGATGTAGTTTGAGATGTGTGATCTACAGGCATGTTATATCTAGATGATACCAGCTGCCAGGAACCTTCATCATCAAGTTCCTGTTTCCAACTGTCCATATCCCAGTCAAAAGTCATCTGCTGATAACCATAACATAAATAAACATCCTCATCAGATCCGTCACAACAGTCATTGGCCAAATCACATTTCATTGAGTTAGGGATGCATTTCTGTTTGTCTTTGCACAAGAATTCATCTGATTTACAGTGCTCAGTATACACCTTCTTGGGGCAGTCTTCAAAACTAAAATCATCAAAAACTTTAAGGACATTATGAGGACTTTTCTGTCCACCATCGTTTTCCGTTCTTATAAGAAGTTGAAAGTGAGATGCACATTCTGGTAGTTGTACTGAACTTTTTCTCCACTTTCCATCAGTCTGGGCATTAGCTCTATCAAATACAACAGGTGAACCATTTCCTTCATTGTATGTTATTTCAGTGACCGAGTCACCAACATCTTTGTGCCAGAAAGAAAATTTGCAGTTACTGAATGAATTTTTCCAGAATGGTGATTTAAGGATTGTATTCCAACTATCAGAAAACACTGGGAAAACATGGCCGTTACTGTTGCCTGGTTTATGATCACTAGAAAGATTGATTTTACCTACATCTATCACAGAAACATTGACAATTTTGCTATCTTTTTCAACTGTCCAACCACATGTTCCAGTTTCAAAGTCACAAGGTATGCCACAGTTTTCCTCATCTGTTCCATCTTGACACTGAGTGGTCATGTCACAGATATATCTGTTGGGTTTACATTTTGTACCGTCACATTGGAAGTAACCAAGTGAGCAAGATCCCTGCTTCCTATTTGAAGAAGTTGAAAACAACATCTCATTTAAGTCAGCAACATAGCATGCTGGAGTCAAAGAGATATCATCTATAGCCACAACATTTTTATTTTTAGTCACACCTTCTATGATTATTCTCATAGGTCTTTTATCAACCAAAGGTATGCTGACTTTCACCCATGTAGCATCTGTTCCATGTTGGTTTGACCATCTGCGCTTGAGGGGCCCATCTTCTTCATACTGACTATAAATGTTCAGGGAGCCACTGACATTATGTGTCATTTGATAGTAAAATAATCTAATTTGACATCTACTGACACTTTTATAGGCAAATATCACAGGGCTCTTTATCCTGGCATAAAGATTATTCTGTGAGGATCCCAGCTCTAGGAAATGTCCAGACCTTGAGCTGCTGGAGTGATCCATAGATGGAGAGAGGTCAGAGGAGACGGTGTTGGCATCTTTTCTTGTCCAGTTAGCGCTAGATGTAGGATCAGGAATGAAGTCACACAAACCCTGTTCAAAGTTACATTTGTAATATTTATAGCAATTGCTTTCATCTGAGTTATCAGAACAGTCTGAGTGTACATCACACATTTCATTTGAAGAAATGCAGGCTTTGTTTTGACATTGAAATTCACCAGTCTTGCATTTATCCATAGGAACTCCCATGGCACAATTGCTAAAACTAACATCATCCACAGCAACGATAGTGTCAGATGACTTCGCCATATTTCTTGCCGTCACAGTGACTTTCCCACCAAATTTCTGATAACCAATTGGAGATTCAATTTTGGTCCAAACACCCTGCGAAAGATCTTTAGCTTTAACTTGATTAAGAAGCTGCTTCTCACCAAATATCCCGTTGGAACTAAACTTCTGATAAGTCACTTGGATAACTGTGTCGTCAGAAGGAAACTTCACATACACCCAGAGATTGACATTACATCCTGATGGGGTTGAACCAATTGGTCCTGATTTCAAAACAGCAGGTTCTTCCAGTGCAGAGCCATCATTGTAAATTTTCATATAGGAGGGGGATCTAGAGGACTTAGATCTAGTGTGATCATCTTTTGGATCTGTTTGTGATGTCATTCTCTTCCATTTAAAAGATCCAGCACTATTGTCTGACCATTGGCATGCACTGCTGTCAAAATCACAAGTTGAGCAATGCTTCTCATCTGAGCCATCTGAACACTGATATAAAAAGTCACACACTTGTGATTTAGGAATGCAACCTCCAACATGACAAGAGAATTCATTGTATGAGCAAATTGCTGATGTGGGACTTGGCTTGGGTTTTGGTGGAACTTCAGGAAAAGGGTCTCCGAATGATTTGCATCCTGGATTAAAAATGGTGTCATCAACATAGATTTTGGCATAAGTCTTGGATATTATCTCTAACACAACTTGAAATGGTTTAGAGTCTGACAGGTGAATACTGACCGTTTTCCAACCAAACAGCTCTTCTGGTTGAGGAGTTAAAATAAGGGTGAGATCTCCATTAATTGCATGCCTCTTATAAATGTTGAAAGCACCTTCGGATCTTTGCTTCATCATATAACTCAGCGTGAATATACATTTATTTCCTGGTCCAAATACAGGACTGATAAGATGACCTCTGTCCGTAGTTGCACGTCGAGAAAATCTGGCAACTGAGGCCACATGACCGAGACTAGAAATGGTTGTGTGGTCAAAATATGTTGTAGCTTGATATACGTGCCAGTTAAATTCATCTGTGCCAATTTCCTGTTTCCAGAAGCCCAAAGACCCATCTTCAAAGTCCCACATTTTGTAATCGGTGCATTCCACATCTTCCTCATCAGATCGGTCTCCACAATCATCCTGAAGATCGCACAATTTTGCTTTATCTACACAAGCAGAATTTTGACAGGTAAATTGGTCGGGATTGTCAGCAAAACATACTTTTTCAGTTGGTAAGTCACAATTTCTAAAAAAGATATCATCTATCAAATAAACTTTTGGTGAATATGAAGAATCAGTGACTATAATCTTTATAGAGAAAGGAGTATGAATTCTCCCTAGGGGTACAATAATGCTTTCCCATACTGACTGAGTATAAGAGTCTTTACTTAAAGTCAGTAGTTGGCTTTCTGTATTTTGTTGTACCTTAGAAACAGTAATTGATCCTGACCCTTTTGGGTAAATCCTATAGAGGTAGAATTGCAGTTCACACCTTGCTGCACTCATCTTCAGTGTTGGGCTCTGTAGGACCCTATTATACCATCCTTGGACACTGTCATATAGAAAGTGACCCTTCACACTATGAAGGGTGTGGTCAATCACAGATTGAGATGGGAAGGAGTTAGCGGAGCCAATAAGCCACTTTTCTATATTTGTACCTTTTTTCCATTGACAAGTATTCGATTCAAAGTCACAGTTGTACCCACATGCTTTTTCTTCATTGTTTCCAGGACAGTCAACAGTAAAATCACATTTTTTACTGATGGGAAGCCAACTTTTAGTGGTGTTGCAGAAAAATTGTTGATGTCTATGTAGTATGGAAGTAACATTAGAGCACTTTTGGTTATGAACTGATATATCATCCAAAAATATGCGATTATATGTAATGTCACCTTCAATCGACACTTTGAACTGATCTGAAGATGGATTCATGGTGAACTGGTACAGTTTCCATTCATTAGAGTTGGGGTCCTTTTGTTTTATATTGAGATGGTTTCCATCTGTAAGGTCCAAAGGCATTCCATTAATATCGGCAGTATAAACATTCAAAGAGTTCACATTTATGATGGCCCAAAAGGAGAGGCAATAGTTTATGTTATGTTGGAGAGTGGGTGAGGTCAGAGTTGCAGTCTCTGACCCACCAAAGTCTGATGTCAAAAATCCACCATACCTAGAGCCAGTGGTATGATCTGAAATCGGATCTTTCAATAAGTCCCCCCTAAAGCGAAACCAGCCACTGGCGTCCAGCTTCTCTGAGTTTGTCCAAGCACAAAGTTCATCCTCAAAGTCGCAGGATGCAAAACCAGGGCATTTCCCATCCATAACTTTAATATCATCAATGGTGACATCACCATTCCCATCAATGAAACCTTCAAATGTCAAAATATAACTAGACAACTTTGTGATGTCGATTGTGCCAAGCTGCCAGCTAGGACCTTGGGAACCGATGGCAGAAAAAGATATCTCACTGTTTGCAATTGTTGTGTCCGAATCAAACATGTAGACTGCAAGTTGGGTTTTGTCAGATCCATGCATGTGGTACCAGAATGTTAAACATGAAATCTCTGAAGCTGGAAAAATGGTTGTTGTGAATCTAGCACTACGGCCATTTTTGGAATCCATTGTTAAAGTATGACCTGTTGAGGTTCCTACTGTGTGATCTCCCTTCAAAGGATAAATCGTCTTCAGCATTGCAGCTCCAGATGCAAGTCTCCAAGGTGAGAAACCAGATTCACTAAGCTGGTAACCGCAATCCCCATTCTCAAAATCACATCCATTATTTTCAGGACATTTTCCAAAAAATGCTGAAACATCATCAATAGCTGTATTACTTGGACTATAATAACCTCCGGCTTCAAAAGAAAGGATTCCTTCTTGTACACCAGAGATATGAACGGATGCAAAATTCCATTTAGGTCCATGAGAACCTGTTCTTGACCACACAACAGTCTTTGTATTAAGCATCAATTTCAATGTACCAGAACGAGGGCCAAACATAAGATACCAAAATTGGAAGCACATACTGCCGTTCATAGCTACTTTGGGACTTAAAAGATAAACAGTAGCTTTATTTTTTGCAGTTGAGGCTCTCATAAATTTTCCAGCAGCAGAGTTGAGGGTGTGATCATATGATATTCTATAGGTGCTTACACTTGATGCCTTATATAATGAACCGGTATTACGAAACCATTTGGACCGTTGATCGCTCGGAGTGGACCAGCCACATTCATTGTGTTCAAAATGACAGTCCAAGGGAGAGGGTGGATGAATAGTTGGGACACTGGGAATGACAGTAGTGGTGGGTGGCGTTGACGTAAGGGACCAACAATTTCTGTGGCTGAGAGTCACATGTGAAATTCCAAGAGTTTCTCCACTATATACCACCTCAAATAAAATCTCAAAGTCAGTCTTCTTTCTAAGGTCAATGCTTGTTTGTGATGTGTATCCATTATTAACAAAGTAGCTGACAGTGTTCACCAATGTTATGTTTTTCGGTGATCCCAGTTGCCTGGTGTAAACAGAGAGACTTGCAGTGGTCAACCCTTGAGATTTAGACGACGCCAAATAGGCACGGAAACTCAGACATCCTCCCTTGGAAATCGGATCAGAGATAAGCACGGCCGTGTCATTTACTTTAGTGTTGGCTGTAGGCTGTGCCATTGCACGTGATGCTCCAACAACAAAGTTAAACTTATTTGATGGAGAGTTGATGTATCCACATAAGTCGTGATCAAAGTTACATTCTCCTACGTCAAGGCAGGAACCAGTACTAAGGCTGGTATCATCAATGGCAATATGACCGTATCCACCATTCCCTTCACCAACCAATGAAATATCCAAAGTATTGGATGCAGCAATGAGTGAAACTGCTCCTCTCCTCCACATGTTATCTGTCGGTCCAGGAAAAGTGGCCATCAAAGTTGTTTTGGGGGATGTGCCAGTATTCTGTTTTACATACATATTAATCAGTGGAGATTGATTTCCTGCCATGTGAAACCAAAATATAAAACAAAGCGTGTAATAGTGATCAGTTTCGTGTGTAGCAGTCAAGGTAGCTTGATTTCCTTTATTGCCCTGGTTTGTTTGGACATGAGCAAAGTAGCCATATTTTGTTCTGGTTGTGTGATCTGTGTCTGGCATGGACTTATTTCCAAGGACAATACCATTTCCAACT
Source organism: Dirona pellucida (assembly GCA_030265205.1). Lineage (NCBI taxonomy): Eukaryota > Metazoa > Mollusca > Gastropoda > Nudibranchia > Dironidae > Dirona > Dirona pellucida. The sequence goes on along the minus strand of JARDUL010001372.1, from coordinate 3,183 downwards.
GACCATTGCATTTGTGCTGCTTTCTCTTGGGTCCAAGAACAGAGGTTTCCATCATCAAATGAACAGTCAGCACCTTGTTCTTGTTCACAAGGCTTATAGCTGTAATTAATATCATCTATGCTAATATTAGCCCCTTTGTCGCCGCTTACATGGGCAACCATTTCAATAGTGAAACGATTCTGTGAACTTATGGAAAGAACACCTTTCTTCCATTCATTAATTCCATAAGCTCTACGATTAAACTCTCTAAATGTATATTTTCCACTTCTAATATCCACAGAGAGCGTCCCATCATTTCCTGGAAGATAATACCAAAAGGTTAAACAGCTACTGTTACCAATAATTGGTGGTAATGTTGGACTTGTTAAAATAGCATTATCCCCTCGACGATGCCCTTGACTCCTTGCAGTAAGGAATGAATCATCCCAAAATGATTCAAGCGGCCGAACAGCAATTGAGGAAAACCTTGCCATTTCCCAGTCGAATATGTCCTTCTTTGATTGCTTCCAGTTACATAAATGATTTTGGACATATGAGGTAAATGGGCAAGACACAGCTATTTCATGATCATTGACAGAACATCTCTCAAACTGTATGTCATCTAATGCTAGTATGGCATTTTGGAAAGGAAGTTCTGGATATTCGTAGGAAATCTCTAAGTGCCAACCATCAGTTAATTTTGTCGTATCATAAAGTGTCACATATTCTTCTTGCCACCGTGGGTAATATGAGAACAAAGATATAGAGCTGAGCTTAGTACGTGATTTTTGGTTGACAGCATAGATACCTAATTTGCCCTCATACACTGTTGAATTCCGGAAGCACTGGATTGATATGTAACACCCCTTGCGAACAGGAGGAAGTGGACCGCTTTGTATCACCGCAGGTGAGTTACTGATGCCTGTAGAAGGTGCTGCATATAGGTAGTGACCTTTAGGTGTTGAAAGTGTGCTATCCGATGCAGGACCAAGTTTACCCATAATATTTTGTGAACTGCGTGAAAAGCTTATGCGCCCTGAACTAGTTTGGTACCAGCCACACCATCCCTTCTCAAAATCACAAGATCCACAGTTTTGTTCATCTGAACCATCTTTACATTCTTTGTTAAAATCGCAAACGTAAATTGAGTCAATACAAGTGCCATCTCCACATTGATACTGGTTGGAATATTGGCAAGTATTCGTTGTTGTTTTTTGTGTTGTTATAGGAACTGATGGTGTTGGCAAGGTTGCAGAGGGGCCAGAGAAGTGGCATCCACTGCTGAGAACTAAATCATCCAAGATTATATCAGAGTTTTTTGATGGCATGTATCCCTCTATGACAACCTGAAAGTCTGAGGTAGATGTAAGAGATAGTATGGCTCTGTCCCAGTAGTTTTGTTCCTGACCATGTTTGGTGAATATTTTTGTCATGTATCCGTTTTTAGTTGTTCGTATGTAGACATTTAGATTAGTTCCACGATTCTGGCTTTTTATTAGGTAATATATTGTGAGCTGACAGATGTCACCGTCCTTTACTGCTGAAATAACTTGACTGACCAGTTTCCGTTTAATATTGCCCCAAGAAATGAAAGTGTTCCTGATATAAATAAAGTGACCAGAAGGAGTGCCAGTTGTATGGTCTCTCATAGTAGTTTGAGAGTTGGCACGAACATTTGCCCTGACCCAGCGTTCAAAAGAGAGACCTTCTTGCCTCCAGGTACACATATCTCTCTCAAAGGTGCACGCATGAATCTGGAAATAGAAAGTCATGAAATAAGAATAATTATAAATTTTTCTCTTTGTCATTTCAATTGGATATTTCACCACCTCAGACTGTCAAGTTTCAATCTCAGTATTTTTGTAAGTTTAGAATAAGAGTATCCAGGACCTGCCTTATAACGCAACCTCTGATGGTGTGTCAAAGACATGATGTAAATTTTTTTGAAATCAGCCTTGAGACCAGACGAAATGAACCACAAGTCAGAATTTGGGCATATAGAGTGCTTGGTGCATAAAGTAAATACTTATCCTTTCCTACTTCGAGTGGTGAACAAAATTTATAATGTGTGAAATCATACATATAAGTCAATGATAAGAAAGGAAGAAGAAAGAAATAATGCATTGAGATTTTGACATCAAGAGCCACTTGGGAAGCTGCCTCTGCAGAAGCCACACACCAGAGAAAAACGTGTCAATTTGGCCTGTCCCAACATCATGTTCCTTTTTGTCTGTCAATGAAAATGGCTTCTATCTTATGACAGAAATTGAACATCACCACCACTGCCAGCTCACAACATGATGGATTGTATTTTTGTTTTACAAAAAACAATTTTCTCCAATATCTGACTCAGTAAAAATATTAACTGGGTTGTTTCTTGAAATCCCATCTTCCAACTCCTTAGGTCTAGTCATGAGACATGTTATGGCGCTAACTCTGTGTAACGCCAGTGAAATCTATAAACACATTTTCAGCAACAACATCTGATATAATAAAAGACTTACAAAAGTCCTTATTGTCAGCACCTAAGAATATTTTGTCACAAAACACATTTTAAAAACACACATCACAGATTAACAGCACTCTATATCATCATTACTTAAAACTATGGAAGGCATGTGTTGTCCGTCTGGTATACAAGTACTGTGTAATTGCAAGTGGCAATGATGTTCCCATAAGGCAGTGTTCACTTGCTCTTTTATAGAAATATGTTACAGATATCCCCTTCTATTCTTATATTGAAGTCCTCTCCACTCAATCGCAGCTAGTTAGGAATCAAGAAATTGTCGTGATTATCCAAAGTTGCAATTAAGCATAAATGATGAAAATGATCGGTATAGATTGTTTTATTGAACACAGACTATGGTTTAAGGTCACTTCTCAACACTATTTCCAGAAAAAGCCTCAATTAAGCAGCAGTTGCAATTATCCAATTTGCGATTAATTGGAGTGGACTCTATTTCTCTCTTTTTGTCCCTTATAATTTCTCTTTCTAGTTTTTTTAAATCTGTTGTATTTTAAAAATAATACTTTTTCTTTCTTCTTCTTCTATTTCTTTCGTTTCTTTTCTTTCATTATTTTTCATTTTTGTTGTCTATCCCATCAACCTATCTACTTGTTTACCTACCTAACTGTCTGTCTGTCTGTCTGTCTGTCTGTCTGTCTGTCTGTCTGTCTGTCTGTCTGTCTGTCTGTCTGTCTGTC
>JARDUL010001152.1:0-13597 GCA_030265205.1 Dirona pellucida | reverse complement strand
TACATACATTCATACACTTTTTGGAAGGTTAGAATAAATGACAGACCCTTCACTGTCCATCACCATCTTAGCTATAATTAAGGAAACAACACAACCACACAAAGACAAAGCATAACAATAATAATATTAATAATAATAATAATAATAATAATAATAATAATAAAGAGTTAGGACTGGAAATGGATATAACAAAAACCATAATGGGTCCTTTGGTCACAAAACAGAAATTAAATATCTAACAAATTAGATGAGATAAAAAAATCAATGTGCATTTATGAGAAACCATGAGCCACATCATAAAATCAACAATGCTTTATGTTGGATTTCTTGACATAGCAGTGATATTGCATTGAGATACAAGTTTTGTGTAACATACTGAAACAATAGGTAAGTAGTAATTTGTATGTCATATCATCATTAAAAAAAAACTGCAAAACAATAATAAACAACCCGTCTCTATAAAAAATATATAATTTCTGTCTGTTTTAAAAAAGATTTATACATGATACAAAGAACAGAAGTCAAAAACTGACCAATTTTGGATCAATGTGGTTGCAAGGTCGAGTGGAGAACTGACTAAAACTACAAAATGGTCGAGGGAATGAGTGATCATGAAATTTATTTCCTATCTCATATCCTTGCTTGTGAGATTTTCAGAATTACACAGAACATAAACACGTATCAAGAAATAATGTTTACAGCCTGATCATTCCTCATACCAAAAACTAACTCTTTCACCAATTCAAATGCTTCAAGATTTTTGTCTTGTAAATTACACCTTGTTCTTGTCAGTCCGGCTCACAAAGAGCCAATTTTTTTCAAAATGAAGAAAAGTTGTGGCCATTTTGAAATTGGAGCCTAGGAAGTAACTTAATGCAAAAAAAAAGTCTAATAAAGACAAAACCATTTTTGGTCTCCCTACTGTCCCGACTAGTGATAATACACTATTTGGAGCTCACACACTCCTAACAAAAATACTGACTAAATATTACAGGGAATCAGGACAAGGAGCAATGTTGGGTGGATCCACGTCTGCTAGTTGGATTACGCCCTCACCTCACATAATTGGAGTGTGATATAAAATGACAAAAAAAAGACAAATACAGAGACAGAGAGAGAGAGAGAGAGAGAGAGAGAGAGAGAGAGAGAGAGTGAGAGAGTGAGATAACAAAGACAGACTTGGAGTGTGTTACCACCAGCTATACATGCCATCGGTAAGCAAAAAATACAAGAAGACTAAAATTCAAAGTCAATAATCAAATGTCATTAAAGAACACAACTATTTCATAGGGGAAAAAATGAACATTGTCTTGGTAATATCATATATTCAAAAGCTAACCATCAAGTCTTATGTTTCTGTATGGTTTTAAGTAGATGTATTGAATGAATGCTGCCTCAGTATCTGGTTCATAAACACAAAAACAACAATTTGGATGATTAACTATGAGCACACATAACGACACACTCACAGGTACACAGCATTTATACAGAATCCAGAATAACATTTTTCTAGACTTTATAATACTGTCATTAAAAATATTAATCATTTTCGCATTGAATTGAATGAATATTGATTTGCTCTGAAGGCCATGTTATCTAAATGTTCTCCAAAATAGTCAAACATGGTTGTTCCTAAGACAGTATATAAAGCTTGCCTCATTGATAATACAGTACAAAATGGTTCAAGTTAAATCCAAAGGACCTGAGATAACAATTCGATTAAGACATTTTTGGTCCATCTAAAATGACTGACATAATTGAAGATTCAGTACAAACATAGATTGGCCACAAAACTAGGCAGACTGGTTACACATACTGTGGCATATTGAGGCAGACATGACTTTGTTGTCTCAATGTTGTGATGGTTTGTGTTCTCTATTAAATCTATTATAACACTTGGTGCTGGGACAAACCAGTCCATCGATGAAACATGTCTACCCCCCATGTAACAGTTCAGATTTCAGTTAACAAGCATGTAGAGAAAAAAATTTGGCGATTTCGGATCAACCGTTTCTATTTTATCTGCCTGTGTTTCTGTATTATTAACCATGCTCTATTGTAAAAATAAAATTCTTATGAATGTGTATGCATACATAGACCCGTTCAACATACACACTTGAAGCTTTTTCATAGTTGACAAAAACTCAGCATAATGTGCTTGGCAACATTACAATAAAAACTAAATTATCAGATCTCTTACCACTGCATGGGCTTAAATGTAAAGATCTACCAAAATTACAAAAATAATGTGTAATAAAATAAGTGCAATGTGGTTTACACCCAACCGCTCTATCCTTTTCAACATTGTGCTGAAAATACCAACAGTGTTGGTGGCAGAGAGGTTAGCCGGGCTTGAGATATGGGGATCTCATATTCGAATCCTGGTTGAAACCGATGGTGAGTACTTGGGAAAGAAAGCCCTGTCACACATTGTTTTCCTCACGAGTCAATGGGTACCACCCGGCTACAGGCATAGAAAGATATTGTCAGTATGTTAGTATCATACTGAATGCTCCCCATGGAGTTGAGAAGGATATCAAATGACAAGGCCTGCTGAGGGATAAATGATGTAAAGTCTGTGGGCCTGTACATGTGTAGGCATACAGACTATAAACCCATATTTTATCTTTATATTTTAAACAAAAAAACCTTTTAAAAATCAAGAAAATGTGAATATGTCCAAAATCTCTACAGCTAAAATGATATATATGAACAAAAGATGCAAGAAAGTAATAAGTTGTCTAAATACATTTTCTTCTGACAATAGGCAGACCAAATTCTGACAAAAGGGTGTAAATAGTGTGATTAATGAAACAACTGAACACAATGTTAAACAGAAACATATTTAACCCCCCAAAGAAAACCATAGCTCCCAACAGCAAATGGTGAAAACGGGTGAAACATGCTATGAGGTTTGGGATTGAATATAACTGAGTAGGACGTGCTCAGATTAGATTAAGGAAATAAGATTAGTACTTTGGGAATAGCAGGAGCTTTTGAAGATACTTTGAATGAACCAGGGAGGGAGGGGAAAGAGATGACAAGGTAACTTAAAATATATGCATTTAAACAAAACACAAAATGTTTTAAAATCAAATACACACATTAAAAAAGTCATTCATTACTCATATTTGTTGATTTGCTTTGTCTCCTTTCACATTTTGTGATACTCTTTTTAGCTCTACTTCATTAATATGGTCAGACCTATATGTCAGATAGCTCAAATAAGGTCACGGTAACATTTGAGATTGTACACAAAAAAAGTATTAATTAAAGTAAGATAGCTTTGTATTTATTTTTTGAGAAAAGGTGTATAAGGACAGACGAGAGAAAGGGGGGGGGGGAGGGAGAGAGGGAGAGAGGGAGAGAGAGAGAGAGAGAGAGAGAGAGAGAGAGAGAGAGAGAGAAGGAGAGAGAGAAGGAGAGAGAGAAACAGAGAAGTAGAGGAAGAAAAAAACACACAAGAAGAGCAGTTAAAGGCAGACAGAATGAGATTGACGGGAGAGAAAATCATTACGAACTGAATACAATATCTTGCAATTTTCATCTTCCTTAGCTGTGGCTTAAGCAAAGTCATATTGCTGACAAGGGAAACAATGTTTGCATAATTTTTAACAACAGAGAACAACAGCTTTGCCATAGTGTACATTTCAATAAATCATTCAAGCTTATCTGTAGGAAACTTGTGCTGAAATATAATTTCATTTAACTGGACCCTAAACAAAATTTGACATGGATCCTTAGCTTTTGAACATGAATACAGAAATTTTTTAAATTTAAAAATGAAAACCTCAAATAAAGACATTTTTGTACTGCAAAGATGAAATAAGGAATTATGAAAAAGAGGTAGGACATAAGACTAGTAGGTAGAAAAAAAAAAGAAGAAGAAAAAAGCTGACAAAATGAACTGGCAAACGACAGCAAATGGAAAGCTGAGGTAAAAATAAAAGATTACATTATAGAGTGAAATATAAAATAAATTTGGATTTCATTTCTATTAAAATTTCAGTTGGCGCTGTTTTTCAGTCGTAATAGAATAGAAAGAAAAATATTTACCACAACACATCTTATGCAACACACCGTATAAATGTATGATTGTCTTCAAACCTGGTGTTCTTCCTTTAATGACAGTGACTAAGAAGGGTACAAAAAAATGTTCAGAATACCAACTTGGTGTGTACGGAATTATTGGAACAAATATATATATACAGCCATCTTTAAGTGGATTTATAGGTTTGATGGACCCAAAATTGTCAATAAGGATTTTAAAATTAAAACTCGTAAAAAAAAAGAAAGAAAAGGAGTTCAGATGCAAAATAACTCTGCGAGACAGTGTGTAAAAATATAAATCAAGGATGATTTTATACATTATTCATAATAATATATTGGTGATTTCATTATCATTATATCTTGGTATAATAAATGAGATTCAAAGGAGGTAAAAGTAAAAATCAAAAAAATCAAAAAAATCTTTTACACTTTCCTTTATAAAAAAACCCAAAACCCCTGCAATATCGCATTTTCACAAAACAGCCTATGTAAATATATCTTTTAAAAAGTTATTAACAGGTGTCACCATTTTTTCCCCCAATGAACCTATCTATACATATAATATAATGGATGTCAAACACAAGACTAGTAATGGATCTGAATGAATATATTGGGCATTTCAAAACAAATTTAACGTTTGCAACACTCAGGTCATAAAGCTTTTGTTCATTATAATGTGACCCAGAAAGAAGCTAAGCAATTGTAAGATTATGATGTTTTGACATGAATGTAAACAAAGAATTGATTTAGTAAAAAACTTTTCTGTGAAGTAAACTTTGAGCCCTGGTCAAGTATATAAATAACATAACCCCCTCCCCACCAAAAAAACAACAAACAATTGACAAAAAAAAAAGAAAAAGAACGGGAGAGCCTGCCACAAGCACCCAGTGACGCCCCACAAATTGAAAGTTGAGATCTATCTCTCAATGTATAAAAGAAGAGAACTTGAAAGCAATGATGCCACATAAAGTTCTAGCAAGTCATTCCCCCATTAGTTCTCATTTCTTTGTAAATGCCTCAATTATTGTAACTGTACCCAATACAACCTACACTAATACAAGACAAAATAAATAATGCCCGGCTTGCCTTGAACCATTACGTTTTCATTTCAATTAAACAGGTTTAACTTGCCAATGAAATCACTTAAAAACAGGGTTATTTTCATATCATTAATATATATAATAATATATTTATTTTTGCGCAGCAGCTTAATAGATTGAACAGTTTGGCCCTACTCTTTTAACAAGAAAAGTCAAATGTATTGAATGAAGTCCCTTTAAATGCACTTGGCGGCAGTGAAAATAATTGCAAGTCTGAATGATGGGAAGTCGAAAAATTGACAAACGAAGGATTATAACTTGGGTAAAGCTCTCGCATAGCAATAGAAATATGAGAAAGATGAAAATAAATTTGACCACTGCTCTGATTTCTTTGATGTTCCAGGTAATGTATTTTCTATAATTAAAAAAAAGAAAAAGAAAAAAAACAAACCCTCCACCCCCAAACTTGAGAAATCAGAGAATATAATGCTGGTTCTGTTTTGTAATTATCAGATCTAAAATCAAATAGATATAACTAATTTCTACAAGAATTGACAGCTAGACCCACTGCAATCTCATAATGAACAAACAGAGCAATATTCCACTAAAAAAACAAACTGGTTACATTTAATTTGACTCTTTATGTTCATTATCTTTTACTTATCAATGCATTCTGATTGATGAAATGAATGTATTTCAACCTCTCTTTAAATGAGCACCCACTATATAATATCCCTAGATCTAATAGCACTGACCTCTTTAATACTATACATACACATTATCTCTAGCATTAATAAGGTATATAAAGAATAATATCATTGCTCTTGCTCACATGCTCCCTCAACAAACTTAAGGCTTTCAGGTCAGGCTTTATACTTTAAAAAATGGTAACTAAATTCATACACAATAACTGAATTTCTTACATTCAATAAAAAAACAAACAAACAGAAACAAAGTGCATTGGGGACAGTATCAAACACCTAAAAAATGAGTAGAGGATAAATTTGTTGACAATGAATGTATCAAGGAATGTTTGAATCACTGAGTTTTACCCTGTGTAATAATATCCAGCTCTGTGTGACTGCTTCGTGTTAAGTAGAGTGGTACAGATTCAGTTATTTTTCATGGGAATGAAAATTAAATTCCCTGTTCTATACATTGTCACTGAACACATGAGCAAACTTCATTACGTCCAAGGTAAACATTGACACAAAGCATTTCACCAGAGAGGAACAATTACATTTATGAATGTAAAATACAATATCTTTCATGAACTAAATAGATCTGAAACACATTTAAATATAAAATCAAAATTGGTTCAAGGTTAAAAAGTTTACTTCTCTCCCTTTTTTTTATAAGATTAATTCAAATGGGTGGGAGATATGAGTGACATGAAACAAATAACATCAGAACTAAAAACCAACCCCCAAAAAACAAAAACTTTCACAAAATCTGCAAAAAACATTTTAAAAAGATAGCGTGCCTCTTTTTAAGGAACTAATGAATTATTTATTGCAATATCTTTCAAAAAATATACCCATAGTAATATATTTGTATTTAATAATAACAAAAAAATATTTAATAAATCATTTAAAAGTACAAGGCAGGAATACAAAAAAAATAATACCCAACCAAAAAAAAAAGAAAAAAGGAGAAAAACAAAAACAAAACACAATCTTAAATAAGAAGGCACAATCTTATATGTTTAGCAGGAAAATTTAAGCAATTGTGTGCCTCTTGTGTTGAGATTTTCTGCATTTATAAAAAAATAATTAAAATGGAACTCAAGATGAAGCAAAACAAATCCTTCAAACTGATTTCACAAACAGTGGAGTGGGGAAACGTCTTTCACTGAAAGCAATAAATTTGTCCCACAAAAATTATTTTAAAACGCCAAGAAACTTGGCTTTACAACAACAACAAAAAAAAGAAGAGAGAGAGAGAGAGAGAGAGAATTTAAAAACTTAAAGCCATTTGTTTGAAAGCAACATACACACTTATTTTCACTCAATCCTACATATTTTTACAATTAAAGACAAAAGTAAATTTAAAAGACTGACTAAGTCTTCAAAACAAATGAAATACATCAACATGTTAAAAACTGTACAAGCATGTGTATATGATCATAATAAAGATGGTTAATTGTTCATATAAATGTTATCATTCAGTACATATTGTATATTGACAGGTATATTTAGCTTTCAGTCTAAAAAATCATGCTGGTTTTTTTTAAATAGGTTAATATATAAAAACTATCTGTGTTGCTGGTTACATGAAGAAAAAAATATAGAGAAAAGAATATTCTACCTCTGTACATTGGTCAGCGAAAACAAGAGATAAGAACAAAATATATAATAAACAGTCAGCAAATAGATAGACTACATCTAAAATATCTTTTTCTTCATCAACATGAAAATGAATGGTTTTTGTGAACGCACTGTCGCGAGTCACAACTGGAAATATAATTTGCTTCATAAACAGCAAAACAAGAAACTCTCACCACCATCAAATTGAAGACTGCTTCACAACTAAGATAATAACGTCAATGCATTGGAAATATTTGTTTTAAGGGACAATGTTTCCCTCTTCGTCATCACTTATACACTGCCTCACAACGAGATGACCAAGTCCACAGTTCCAATCATATTTTCGCATAGTTATGAAATCTTTGCATCCTTTCGTGTCACAAAATGTCAAAAAAGTTCAGGTTTGATGTGAGTAAGAACACAGTGGAGTTCACTTCTTGACAAACAATCCATCAAATAACTAGCTACACTCCGGAGGTTTATCGGGATAATGATTGCCCATCTGTTGTGCATCAAGACCTCCATACATAGCACTCATTCCCGGGTGCATGCCCATGTGGTGCTCAGGCGCTCCCATCATGCTACCACCACCCATGTGTGGATTGAACATGCCCATCTGAGATCCTGTCATCCCAGGCGCTGCTGAATGCATGTTGCCCATTCCAGGAACTCCCATCGAAGCTCCTGGGTTTTGCATACCCATGTGAGAACCGTAAGAACTCATATCCGAAGGAAGTCTCATGCCGGCCGAAGAGTTGGAATAGCTGTTGATCTGCATGCCAGGAGCATAACTCGCCATTTGGCTCATGTCTGCAGCAGACTGACCGTAAAGATTCATAGGGCTCATTCCCATTCCAAGGTGTGAGCTTTGGGAGGGAATGTTCATGTGTTGTGGTATGTGCGAGTTCATGGAACTGAGGTGAGAATTTTGGGATGCCATGTGGGCAGTCTGAGCATTCACCTGTGGAGATCCCATCTGTTGACTGGGAATGGAACCAAGCTGGTCCTGCCCTGAGCCTTGCTGTAATGCTGGTGAGGAGATCTGACCCATACCCATGTGAGGGTGTGACCCTGGCGTCATAGAAAGATGCATGCCTGGGTTGGAAGGATTCATTTGGTTTCCAGAAGACATCTGAGAGCTGTGTGCATTCATGACACCCTCAGGGCCCTTTCCTGGTGGATACTGCACATTAGGTGAATTTGCTGTGGATATTTCTGATCCTTGAGACCCAGGCTCACTTTGAGAACTTGGGGCACCATTCTCATGAGAGGGGTCATTGATGTAAGCTGTATGCCCATTAGATCCTTTGTTTTCCTGAGATTTGTCATCACCACCATTCTGTGAACCATCTTGAGAGACACTTCTATCAGAGTTAATCCCATCTTTTCCAGGCTCATGAGATCCATCAGTACTTCTTCCTCCTAGAGATGCACTGTTAGGTGTGTTGTGGTTTGGTGACAGATTAAGAGAACCTTGCTGTGGCGGTTGCTGGGGTGGAGAATGGCCACGGGAAGAATGGGAGGGGGATGACTGTGTGTTCCTCTGTGGTGCATGATGTGCAGGAGATGGCTGGCTTCGTGCATGGGCAGGTGACTGATTAGGTGCTGAGGCATGTACTGGAGATGTATGGTTATTTGAGCCTTGAGCGGGAGAGTGGTGGTAGGACTGAACAGGCGGGGACTGAAAGCCATAATGACCTGGAGATTGCTTGCTGTGGTAGGGATTGTGATGCGGAGGATGGTGGGTGACAGATGCTGAAGGTGTAGATGATCCATGGGTAGGATGAGACAATGAAGGAGGGTGGCTGGGGCCTTGGTATGGGATTCTTCCATAGCGTATGATGTCAATGATACCAATGTCAGTCAACTGTTTAATAGCAATATCTGCCCAACCTTTGTTTGCAGCTGGGTTGATTGGGCTTGGATGCATCAAACACTCCAGAGTTAATCCACTAAATTCATCAGAAGACAGAGCCTTTTGAGCTTGCGCCAAGGCGTATTTACCAATGCATACGACATATTTACATTTCAGGAGACGCACAACCTCTACTAATGTTGCATTGCAAAGGGCGTTGATCTGATCAAGCACAGAAGAGGTCAATTGAGGAGGGGTAACATTCTTTCCACCATCCGTGAGGAAGGCAAACGGACACAAGTTGTGCACATAGCTCGTTCGAAAAAACTGCTCAGGGGTATGACATAATGTCCGAAACAGTTGCCAAAACCGCCCACCTGTGACCTCTGAACGAGAACATTCCAGCCCTACTACTCTCCTTTTTGGGTGCTCCAAAACAGGCTTGAGAACTTCTCCCTCAATCTGCAACCATTCTTTTACAATGGCACATTCGCCAAAGGGAACTCCATTTTGTGACATGCCAAAGGGACCAGGATTCATGCCAACAAATAATATATATTTTTCACTTGTGCAAAAGCGACGTACAAAATTGAGATGAGAGTCAAATGCATATTCAAGAGGATTATACACATACTGAATCTTTCCTGGAAGGCTTACCCTAGACAGTTTTTCACACAACTCCTTTTCACACATAACATAACTGTCAGCATAAAACTGTGCACTACCAACATCTGCATTAGATGTAAACAGGTAGATTCCTCGGTTGGAGTGAAAAGAGGCAGGATCTTTCGGGGCAGGTGTCGGAGCTCTCTCTACTTCCTCGGTAGACTTTTTGGGTTTCTTAGGTGTGGGGCTGTGTGCGCGATCATCCAAGAACGAAGCACTTCTCATCATGCCTGCCTGCAGGGCATGAGGTGCAAAGTTCCTCCCACCTCCACCCGGAGGCAGGCCGTGAAAGTAAGGATTTGATAACTGCCTATACCTGTAGCGCTCTAATTCTTCCGCCGACATTAAATCTGAATCTTGTTTGAGAGGAAAGCCAGGTATAGATCCGGCTCCCCATCCCATAGATGGATGGTACGGGAAGGCCATCTGGCCTGCTTGATTGTTAGAGTAGAGACCCATAGCAGACGATGGCATGAGCTGAGAAGACGAAATTCCACCCATATACCGATTCATACCGTCTAACGAGTTAGGATGAGATGATGGGAAGCCACCCATTTGGTTGTAACCATACATAGGATAACCATAAGACTGAGAGAAGGGTGAAAAAGGACCAGCCCTAGAGCTTGAATCAACGACAGATCCACTGGATCCACCAAACGCTTGAGCGTAAGGACTGGAGGGAATGCTGTTGGCTATAGTGCTGGAAGTGTATAATGAGGAGGGATTAGAGAATGACGATGGTGATGAATGGGTTTCAGAGGTTGGTGTGCCAGAAAACTGACCATGAGGGGAAGATGCAGTAAGATTTTCAGATGTGGCAACTCCAGGTGAGTGCGATGAGCTTCCTCTCAGAGAAGAGCTTGAAAAACCTAGGTCATGCACGCCCGGATATGTAGCTTGACCATATGCACTGGCATAAGGTGATGCAAGGTTGAGATTGGCTGCTGCTGACAGATCACTCGACTTTGGATATCCCAGAACAGATTCTCCTGGAAAGCCACCCATACTGGCTGCCCCTTGACCTGATGCAAGACTACGCATGTCTGATGTAAACTGATGGGCGTAAGACTCTAATGATGATGGAAGGCCAGTATGCTGGGAATAAGCATCCCACGGACTTGATGATGACATCTTTATTTGAAAAAGAAATATAAAATATATGAATGACAAAAGAAATGCAATAGGAGGTAAAAAAAACCAAACGTCTGAACTCAATTATATTTGATTGATGATGAAAAAACCCCCGAAATGATTTTAGGTAAAAAGGAACCCATAAATCGGCTCACTCACTCCCAGTGCACTTGCTCCCTGAAATCTGATGGATATACAGTTCAAAGTATATCTCATTCATCTCTTCCAAAACAGGATCTGGTAGTAATAATGTCCAATCTTTGGCCTCCTCCAAAGCACTATCCTTCCATATCTGTAACAGCCAGTCTCTATCCTGCACATCCTAATAATCTGTCCACAGTACTCATCAAGACCTGACAAGGTGTCTAAAAGCCTTTAAAAAAAATTGATAATGGAGTGTCCAACGTAATCTTTGAATTTGAATCAACTATAATATTTCCAAGTCAAGACCATACATATTTTTTCTTTCACATTGGTACAAATGTTTAACTTTTGTCTTTACATAACTGGGCTCAAAATGCAGACTAAACAATCTTAACCTGTAAAACACTTTAAAATTTGCTCTCAATCTCAAGACATGTCATTTGCAGCTTTAAGATAATCATGTGTATGTTCAGGGTTTTTGTTGTTGGTGATAATCCAAAATTTGCTTGGTTCAACAATTCCAGATTATGCGGAGATGTTCTTCATAATTTGTCATTGATACAAATATCAAACTTCTGTCTTTACACAACTGGGCTCACAATACAGACTAAACAATTCAGTGGGAAATATGCAACTTTAATCTAATATCAATTGAATATTTTAAAAAATCATCCCAAATCTAACTGCAAATGCTTGCACACCCCCCCCCACTAAATAACCCCAAACCAAACAGGACCAATCAAAATAATGTTCTTGATGCTTCTTCAAATTTGGTGTTCAATTTCACATGACAAGATAACAGCATAAGTCCTACTAGTCCCAGCATGTTAACATTTTGTGACAGTGATATGCATACAAATATATATTATATATAAGTTATTGGGAGAAAAAAAAGAAAAGAGATTTTAAAAATGACACAATTTTGAATTCCTTTTCCTAGTGTTTCCCATAATGCTGATCTGTTTTCCTTGACCATTTTTTTCCAGTTCTAAATAAAAAATTGCATCAGTTCCGTAAATTTCTGATGACATTTTAATTTCTTTTTTATAATCTCATGAACATGCTAGGACTTTAGCAGGTATTATTATTATTATTATTGGTATGTGAAATCAAATAACAATTGTAATTCGTGTACCAGATCTAAATATTACATCATTTTAAATAGCTGTGTTAATAATGTAGAAATTTGTCAAAAACCCTTTGATAAGTTTATGAATATCAGGAATAGTAGTAATTTGCAGTGACATATCAATTTTTTTTTATTTTTTAAAGTAGATTGGCAATATCTTTGAGCTAATCAAGCAATAAAAAGTTAACTGAATGTACATACCACTCTACAAAAGGGCAGTCTCACACTTGATTGCACTTTTTCCAACAAATAAAAAAATCGATAATCTTTTTGGTCAGCAACATCTGGAACTCCTTGAGCCATGACTTGAGACCATATTGAGATGTGCAATGTGCATAGAAATTGAAACTAGATGAAGCTAACTACGATTTTGCTCTCCAAGAAGAGTTCCTTTTATATTGACCTACTCTCCCTTTCCATATCTTAACTGTTTCATCCGATTTCTTTGTCTTCACCCAATTTCTTTTTTATGTTTTTTTTTTCTTTACTGTCCCTAGTTTGTTTCCATGTAAGCAAATTTGAGAATATGGATCACAATGAGTACAAGATAACTACTTACTGCTGTTCATTGCGGCAATACAGATAATTGTTTTTGTGGGTGTTTTTTGTTTTTGTTGCAAAACATTGTCATGTTACAGATTATTAATGAACAGTTGATAATTAAGATATTAAGGGTAAAAAAAAGCCAACGGCAATGAGAGAGATTTAAGGAATCTTGAGATATTTCAGGGGGTGGCAATAAAGGGGGAAAAATGTCAACGTGTTGCAATAAAAAAGCGTAGTGGACTGCACTAAATCCAATCATGCATAAAGCAGAACAAGCCAAAAATAATAGATGATTAAATAGCGAAAGCAGGTGAAATGCTGTGCATGAGCCAGATTTCTTCTTTTTTATAAACCAACAGTCTAGACGCAATGACGTCTTTGGGCAGATAGGAATGGCAAGGTTGATAGAACACAAGATGACCAGATAAAAATAATCAATGAGTGGTCAAAAATGTCCCCCCCCCCCCAAAGGAATAATGGATTATACTAAGAATGCCATGGTTAGAGAAAAAAATAAGTCCTCTAAAAAATAAAAGGGCAAATCCATCAAAGTGTTCTCAAAATTTATTAAAAGATTATATTTAAAGTAGGATGGTTTAGCTGTTAGATAATGTAAAAAGAAAGTAAATTCAAAAATGCTTTTCTGAAACCATTTAAAGGAAAAACAAAATCTCTACCACTATCACCTCCTACGGGCGGGGGGGGGGGGGGGGGCCGGGGGGGGGGGGGG